>VMDO01016456.1:0-47877 GCA_007922755.1 Pedetes capensis | reverse complement strand
AAGCTGACTCACCTAGAATCTGCAGTCTGTGTCCCGCAGGCAGGGTGAGAGTGTGCTGCCAAAGTTGCACTCCATGTTGGGTCTGGGCCCTGTGGGTGCGTGTGCGCGAATTCCCCTCCAAGTCTCCGGGATTCTATCGGCCATCTGTGTGATGGCGAAATGGCGTTTTCCCGCTGCTGGCCACTGTGTAGCTCCTCTGAAGCCAAATCCTTGATTTCAGTGTACGCCTAGTTTCATTCTCTGTCTCTCAAACTAAATTATCACTGTTTCTATTTATTCAATTTGAGTTTTAAACCCCTAATCGAGGTTTCCCATTACTCTGAAACAGAAGGCCTGTGTTATCTGTCCGCCATCTTGACTCCACCCCCCTCTACTCTTGTTTCTCACAGGGGAACATTATATCAACTGGGCAACATTAGACAACTCAGGATTGTCAAGATACACACACATTTCTTTTGAACTACTAAGGAAAAGCCATTGTTTGCAAGGATGTATATTGCTGTAAATTCTAAACCATGGAGTTAAGGGAAAAGGCACTCACTCTCAAAAATTCTGTGGCAGAGTTGAACATGGTTTCGCTGGTACATGCTTGTACATTTCAGGGTTTCAAGATACACTAAAATAATCATTCTTCCCTATTGAGTATAATGGGGATAAGGGTAAAACTGAATCTGCTTATAGTACAAGAACTAATGAAGCTGAGTTGAAGGGTTTTTTAGTCAATACTTGTTTCTCAAAGAGAAATAATACCTCAACTGTCCAGAATTGGCCAACAGAAGATTGCAGAGATACACACACACACATTTTTTTCTTTTGACCTACCAAGGAAAAACCATTGTGTGCAAGGATGAATGTTGCTGTAAATCCTAAACCATTCAAGTGGGAGAAAAGGTACTCAATGTAAAGATTTTTGCCCAGAGTTGAACATGATTTCACCAATGCATGCTTGCACATCATAGGGTTTCAGGGATACACTCATATATTTATTCTACCTTACTGAATATAAAGGGAATAAGGGCAAAAATGTATCCGCTTGTAAAACAAAAACTAATGAAGCTCAGTTGAAGGAAATCTTAGTCAGCACTTGTTTTTCAAAGACAAACATTTTGTCTACTGCCTAGCCTTGGACAACACAGGATTGCATAGATACATACATACACATGTTTCTCTTGACCTACTAAGGAAATGCTATTGTGGGAAAGGATAAATGTTGCTGCAAATCTTAAACAGCAGAAGCAGAAGAAAAAACACTCACTCTCTAGACTTCTAGGGCAATGTTGAAAATGACTTCATCAGCATACACTTGAACATCACAGGGTTTCAGTGATAAACTCACATTTTAGTTCTGCCCTGTTGTATATAGTGGGGATAGGGGTAAAAATATATCTGCTTGTAAAACACAAAAAAAATGAACCTGAGCTGAAGGGATTCTTAGTCATGCTTGTTTCTTAAAGGGGAACATTATTTCAACTTGCCAGCCTAGGACAGCACATGATTACAAAGATACACACACGTTTCTTTTGATCTACAAAGCAAAAGCCATTGTGGGCAAGGATCAATGTTGCTGTAATTCTTCAACAGTGGAAGCTGGAGAAAAGGTACTCACTCAGAAGACTTCTAGGGCAGAGTTGAAAGAAATATTGCTGGCATCTGCTTGTACATCACAGGGTTTCAGAGATACACTCATATAATAGTTCTGTCCTATTAAATGTAATGGGGAAAAGGGTAAAATTGAATCTGCTTTTAAAACAAAAACTAATGAAGCTGAAATGAAGGGGTGTTTAGTCAATCCATGTTTCTCAAAGGAGAATATTATTTCAACTGGCCATCCTTGGACAACATAGGAGTGCAGAGATACACACAAATTTCTTTTGACCTACCAAGGAACAGCCACTGTGGACAAGGCTGTATGTTGCTGTAAATACTAAACTGTGGAACTTGGAGAAAAAAGCACTCACCATCAAGACTTCTAGGGCAGAGTTGAAAATGTTTTCACTTACACATGCTTGTACATCAGAGGGTTCATGATATACTCATATTTTTTTGCCCTATTGAATATAATGGGGATAATGGTAAAATCATTGATTTTTGATTCTGCTTCTAAAACAAAAACTAATGAAGCTGAAGTGAACGTGTGCTTAGTCAACTCTTGTTTCTCAAAGGGCCAGTTTTTCAACTGGCCAGCCCTGGACAATACAGGATTGCAGAGATACACACACTTGTTTCTTTTAACCTACCAAGGAAGAGCCTTTGTGGGCAAGGATGAATGTCGCTGAAAATCCTAAACCATTGAATCAGGAGAAATGGCAATCACTCTGTAGGCTTCTATGGCAGAGCTGAACATGATTTCACTGCCACATGCTTGTACATCACAGGGTTTCCGAGATACACTCACATATTTTTTTCTGCCCAATTGTATATAATGGGGATAAGGGTAAAAATGAATTTGCTTCTAAAATAGAAAATACTGAACCTGAGTTGAGGGGTTCTTATTCAGGACTTGATTGACAACAGGGAACATTATTTCAACTGGCCAGCTTTGGACATGATTGCATAGATACACACAAATGTTCCTTTTGACCTACCATGTAAAAGGCATTGTGTGCAAGGATGAATGTTGCTGTAATTCCTAAACCATGGAAGTGGGATAGGAGACACTTATTCTGAACACTTTAAGAGATGAATTGAACATAATTTTACCTGTACATGATTGCACATTACGAGGATTCAAAGATACACTCATATATTAGTTCTCCCCTAATGAATATAAGGGGAATGAAGGTGAAAATGAATCTGTTTCTAAAAGAATAACTATTAGCTGGGCATAGTGGCACATGCCTGTAATCCCAGTGGCTTGGGAGGCGGAGGCAAAAGGATCGCAAGTTCAAGACCAGACGCAGTCTGCGTAATTTAGCAAAACCGTGTCCAAAAAAGTAAAAAAAAAAAAAATGGGCTAGGGGTGGAGCTCAGTAGTCCAGCAATTGCACAGCATGCAAGTGCAAGGCCCTGAGTTAACACCCAGTGCCACCAAAAAAAAAGAAAAAGAAAAAGAAAAGAAAAACTAATGAAGTTGAGTTTAAGGGATTCTTAGTCAACACTTGATTCTGAAGGGAACATTATTTCAACTGGTTAGCCTTGGACAATACAAGATTACAGAGATACACACATATGTTTCTTTTGACATGCCAAGGAAAAGCCTTTGTGGGCAAGGATGAATGTTGATATAAATCCTAAATCGTGGGAGCAGGAGAAAAGATACTCACTCTGAACCCTTTTGGGCTGAGTTGAACTTGATTTCACTGGCACATGCTTGTACATCACAGAGTTTCAGAGATATACACTCATATTATTTCTGCCCTATATATAATGGAGAAAAGTGTGAAATTGAATCTGCTTGTAAAACAAAACCTAATGATTTTGAGTTAGAGGTTCTTACTCAATACTTGTTTCTCAAAGGGAAAAATTATTGCCCAGCCAGCCTTTGACAACACAGGTTTGCAGATATACACTGACATGCTTCTTTTGACCTACCAAGGAAAAGCCATTGTGGGCAAGCATAAATGTTACTGTAAATCCTATACTGTGGAAGCAGGAGAAAAGGCACTCACCCCGAAGGCATCTAGCATTGAGTTGAATATGATTTCAACTACAAATACTTGTACATCACAGGATATCAAAGATATACTCACATATTAGTTCTGAAGTGTTGAATATAATGGAGATAAGGGTAAAAATGAATATGCTTGCAAAACAAAAGCTAATGCAACTCATCTGAATGGGGTTTTTATTCAACACTTTTTTCTCAAAGGAAAACATTATTTCAACTGTCCAGCCTTGGTCAACACAGAATTGGTCAACATGTCCATGTTTCTTTTGAACCTACCAAAGATAAGACATTGTGTGCAACAGTGAGTGTTTCAGTAAATCCTAAATTGTGGAAGCAGGAGAACAGGCACTCACTCTGAAGACTTCAAGGGCACAGTTGAATGTTATTTCATTGTTAAATCATTTGAACATCACAGGTTTTTTAGAGATACACTCACATATTAGTTCGGCACTATCGAATATGATGGGGATGAGGATAAAAGTGAATCTGCTTGTAAAACAAAAACTAATGAAGCTGAGTTGAAGGGGTTCTCAGTAAACACTTGTTTCTCACGGGGAACAATAATTCAACTGGCATGCCTTGGACAACACAGGATTGCTGACATACACACACAAGTTTCTTTTGACATACAAAGGTAAAGCCATGGTGCTCAAGGGTGATGGTTACTGTACATCCTAAACCATGGAAGCAGGAGAAAAGTCTCTGATGCTGAAGACATCTAGGGCAGAACTGAACAAGATTTCACTGACACATGCTTACACATCACAGAGTTTCAGAGATACACTTATATATTTTTTCATCCCTATTGAATATAGTGGGGATAGGGGTAAAAATGAATCTTCTTGTAAAACAAAATCTACTGAAGCTGAATTGAAAGGGTTCTTAGTCAAAGTTTTTTTCTCAAAGGGGAATATTATTTCAACTGGCCAGCCTTTGACAAATGAGGATTGCAGATACACACACACACAGGTTTCTTTAGAGCTACCAAGAAAAGCCATTGTGGGCAAGAATGAATGTTGCTGTAAATCCTAAACTGTGGAAGCAGGAGAAATGGTACTCACTCTGAAGTCTCCAATGGCACATTTGAAAATGATTTTGCTCTCACGTGTTTGGATAACACAGGGTTTGAGAGATACACTCGCATATTTGATCTGTCCTACTGAATATAATGGGGATAAGGGTGAAAATGCCTCTGCTGGAAAACAAAAAAAAAAAAATGAAACTGAGTTGAAGTGGTTCTTAGTCAACATTTTTTTCTCAAAGTGGAACATTATTTCAACTCTCCAAATTTGGACAACACAGGATTCCAGAGATACATGCACATCTTTATTTTGACCTACCAAGGAAAAGCCATTGTAGGCAAGGATGAATGTTGCTGCAAATCCAAAATCATGAAAGCAGGAGGAAAGGAACTCACTTGGAAGACTTCTAGGGAAGCATTGAGCAGATTTCACTGGCACATTCTTGCCCATCACAGGGGTTCAGAAATACATTCATATAATAGTTTTCCCTACTGAATATAATGGGGATAAGGGTAAAAATGAATCTGTTTGTAACACAAACACTAATGAATCTGAGTTGAAGGGCTTCTTAGTCAACACTTGGTTCTCAAAGGAGAACATTGTTTCCACTGACCATCATTGGACAACACAGTATTGCACAGATACACACATATGTTTCTTTTGATCTACCAAGGAAAAGCCATTATGGGCAAAGATGAATATTGCTGTAAATCCTAAACTGCAGAAGCAGGTGAACAGGCACTCACTATGAAGACATCTAGGACAGTGGTGAACATGATTTTGCTGGCAAATGCCTGTACTTCATAGGATTTGAGAGATACACTCACATATGTGTTCTGCCCTATTGAATACAATGGGGATATAATGGGTATAAATGTAAATGTAAAATAAAAAGTAATGAAGCTGAGTTGAAGGGGTTCTTAGTCAACACTTGTTTCTCAAAGTGAAACCATATTTCAACTGACAAGGTTTGAACAACACAGGATTGCAGATGTACATGCACATGTTTCTTTTGACTTACCAAGGAAAAGCCATTTTGATCAAGGGTGTCTTTTGCTATAAATCCTAAACCATGGAAGTGGTAGAAAAGGCTCTCACTCTGAAGACTTCTAGGGCAATCTTCTTGTAAAACAAAATCTAGTGTGGCTGAGTTGAAGGGATTCTTAGTCAACAATTGTTTCTCAAACTGGAACATTATTTCAACTGGCCAGCCTTGGACTACATAGGATTGCAGAGATACACAAATGTTTCTTTTGACCTACCAAGGAAAAGCCATTGTGGGCAAGGCTGAATGTTGCTGTAAATTCTTAACTGTGGAAGTGGGAGAAAATCATTCACTCTAAAGACTACTAGGACAAAGATGAACATGATTTGGCAGGCACATGCTTGCACATCACAGGGTTTCTGAGGTACACTCACATAAAAGTCATGCCCTCTTGAATATAATGAGGATAAGCGTGAAAATGATCAGCTCATAAAACAAAAACTAATGAAGCTGAGTTGAAGGAGCTCTTAGTCCATATTTTTTTCTCAAATGGAAATACTATTTCAACTGGCAAACCTTCAACAACACAAGATTGAGGAGACACACACATATTTCTTTTGACCTACCAAGAAAAATCCATTGTAAGCAAGGATGAATGTTGCTGTAAATCATAAAACATGGAAGAAAAAGGAAAGGCAATCATTCTGAAGACTTCAAGGGTATAGTTCAGCATGATTTCACCTGCATATACTTGCACATCACAGGTATTCAGAGATACACTCACCGAATTTTTCTGCCCTAATGAATATAATGTGGATCAGGGTGAAAATGAACCTGTTGTAAAAAAAAAATGAAGCTCAGTCAAACGGATTCTTAGTCAACACTTGTTTATCATTGGGGATCTTTATTTCAACTGGCTAGCCTTGGACAACACAGGATTGCAGAGGTACACTCACATGTTTCTTTTACCTACCATGGAAAAGCTATTGTGGACAAGGATGAATACTGCTGTAATTCCTATACCATGGGAACAGGAGAAAAGGTAATCACTCACAAGAATTCCAGGGCAGAGTTGAACAAAATTTCACTGGCACAATCTTTCACATCACAGGGTTTCTGATATATACTCACATATTTAATCTGCCCTTTTGAATATAATGGGGATAAGGGTAAAAATGAATCTGCTTGTAAAACAAAAACTAATGAAGCTGTGTTGAAGGGCTTGTTAGTCAACATTTGTTTATCATTGGGGATCTTTATTTCAACTGGCCAGCCTTGGACAACATAGGATTGCAGAGATACACACACTTTTCTCTTGACATACCAAGGAAAACCCATTGTGGGAAAGGATCAATGTTGTAAATCTTCAACTGTGGAAGCAGGACAAAGGGCACTCACTGTGAACATTTCTAAGGTAGGGTTGAACATGATTTCCCCAGATATACTTGCCCATCACAGGGTTTCAGAAATAGACTGATATATTTATTCTGCCCTATTGGATATAATATGGATAAGGATAAATGTTAATCTGATTGTAAAACAAAAACTAATTAAGCTGAGTTGAAGGGGTTCTTATTCAACATTGCTCTCAAAGGGGAAAATTATTTCAACTGACCAGCCTTGGACAACACAAGATTGCACAGATAGACACACATTTTTCTTTTGATCTACCAAGATAAAGTCATGGTGGCAAGGATGAATGTTACTATCAATCCTAAACAGTGGAAGAAAGAGAATAGGCATTCACTCTTAAGACTTCTAGATCAGAATTAAATGGGATGTCACCACCACGTGCTTGTACAAAACAGGGTTTCAGAGACACAGTCACAAATTAGTTCTGCTCTTTTGAATATAATGGGATAAAGGTAAAAATGAATGTGCTTGTAAAACAAAATCTAATGAAGCTGAGTTGAAGGGGATCTTATTTGACACTTGTTTCTCAATGGGGAACAGTTTTTTTCAACTGGTCAGGATTGTACAACACTGTATTGCAAAGGTACACACACGTTTCTTTTGACTGACCAAGGAAAATTCATTGTGTACAAGGATGAATATTGAAGTAAATCCCCAACCATGGAAAGAGGAGAAAAGGAACTCACTGTGAAGACTTCTATCAGATAGAGGAACATGATTTCCAGGGCACATGCTTGTACATGACTGGGTTTCAGAGATACACTCACATATTAAGTCTACCCTATTGAATGTGATGAGGAAAAGGGTAAAAATAAATCTGCTTATAAAAGAAAAACTAATGAAACTGAGTTGAAGGGGTCCTTAGCCAACACTTGTTTCTCAAAGAGGAATGTTATTTCAACAGGACAACCTTGGTTAACACAAGATTGAAGAGATACGCACACAGGTATCTTTTGACCAAACACGGAAATGCCATTGGGGGCAAGGGTGACTGTTGCTGTAAATCCTAAACTGTGGAAGCAGGAGAAAAGGCACCCTCACTGAAGACATTGAGGGCAGAGTTGAACAAGATTTATGCTTGTACATAGCAGTTTCATAGATACACTCACATAAATGTTCTGCCCTATTGAAAATAATGGGAATAAGGGCAAAAATGAATCTGACTATAAAACAAATTCTAATGAAGCTGAGTTGAAGGGCTTCTTAGTCAACACTTGTTTTTCAAAGGGGAACATTATTTCAATGGGCCAGGTTTGGACAATACCATATTGCAAAGGTACACACACATGTTTCTTTTGACTGACCAAAGAATACCATTGTGGGCAAGGATGAATGTTGCTGTCACTCCTAAACTGTCAAAGCAGGAGAAAAGGCACTCACTGAAAAGCCTTCTAGCAAAAAGTTGAACATGATTTCAAGTGCAGATGCTTGTACAACACAGGGTTTCAGAGATACACTTACATATTAATTCTGCCCTATTGAATATAAGGAGGAAAGGATAAAAATTAATGTCCTTGAAAAATAACAACAAATGAAGCTGAGTTGAATGGGTTCTTAGTCAACACCTGTTTCTCAAATGCAACATTATTTCAATTGGCCATCCTTGGACATCACAGGATTGCAGAGATACAGGCACATGTTTCTTTTGGCATACCAAGGAAAGGCCATTGTGGGCAAGGATGAATATTGCTGTAAGTCCTTAGCCTCAGAAGAGGGAGAAAAGGAAATCACACTAAGACATCTAGGGTAGTGTCCAACATGATTTCATGAAAACATACTTGTACTTCACAAGATTTCAGAGGTACATTCTCATATTTGTTCTGAACTATTGAAAATAATGGGAAAAGGGTAAAAATGAATCTGTTTATAAAACAAAAACAAATGAAGCTAAGCTGCAGGGGTTCTTACTCAACACTTTTTCTCTATGGGGAACACATTTCAACTGGCCATCCTAGGTCATGACAGGACTGTAGAGGTACAATCACATGTTTCTTTTCGCCCTGCAAGGAAAAGCCATGGTGGGCAAGGATGAATGTTTGCTAGTGCAAATCTTAAACCATGTAATCAGGAGAAAAGGCATCACTCTGAAAACTTCTAGCACAGAGTTTAACAAGATTTCACCAGCCCATGTTTGTACATCATGAGGTTTCAGAGATACACTCACATATTAGTTCTGCCCTATTGAAAAAAACTGGGGATAAGAATAAAAATGAATCTGCTTCTAAAACAAAAACTAATGAAGCTGATTGAGGAGTTCTAATCAACACTTGTTTCTCAAAGGGGAACATTATTTAACTGGCCAACCTTGTACAACACAAGATTTCAGAGATACACACACAGGTTTCTTTTGACCTACCAGGGAAAAGCCATTGTGGGCAAGGATGAATGTTACTGTAAATCCTAATCCATGGAAATGGGAAAAAAGGCACTCACTCTGAAGACTTATAGGGCAGACTTGAACATGACTGCATTGGCACATGCTCGTACCTTATAGGGTATCAGAGATTCACTCACATATTATATCCACCAGATTGAATATATTGGGGAAAGGGGTAAAATTGAATCTGCTTGTAAAAAAACTAATCAAGATGAGTTGAAGGGGTTCTTAGTCAACATTTTTTCTCAAAGAGAAACATTATTTCAATTGGCCAGCCTTGAACTATACAGGATTGCAGAAATAGACACACACGTTTCTTTTGATCTACCAAGGAAAAGCCATTGTGGGCAAGGATGAATGTTGCTGTTAATCCTAAATCGTGGAAGCAAGAGAGAAGTCACTCACTTTGAATACTTTTAGGGCAGAATTCAACATGATTCACCCGTACATGCCTGTACATCACAGGGATTCCGGGATACACTCACATATTTGTTGTGCCTATTGAATATAATGTGGTTAAAGGTAAAACTGATTCTTCTTGTAAAACAACAACAAATGTAGCTGAGTTGAAGGGGTTCTTAGTCAACACCCATTTCTCAAAGGGGAACATAATTAAACTGGCTAGACAGGGACAATACAAGATTGGAGAGATACACACACATGTTTCTTTTGACCTACCAAGGAAAAGGCATAGTGGGAAAAGATGGTTTTTGTAAATCCTAAACCATGAAAGAGAAAAGGGACACATTCAAATGACTTCTAAGGCAGAGATGAACAAGATTTCACTAGTATATACTTGCATGTAACAGGGTTTCACAGACACCCTCACATATTAGTTCTGCACTATTGAATATGGTGGGGATAAGAGTAAAAATTAATGTACCTTAAAAAAAACTAAGGAAGCTGAGTTGAAGGGGTTCTTAGTCATCAATTATTTCTGATAGTGGAACATTATTAAACTGGCCAGCCTTGGACAACTCAGGATTGCAGAGATACACTCACATGTTTCTTTTGACCTACCAAGGAAATGGCCTTGTGCACAAGGATGAATGCAGCTTTAAATCCCAAACCATGGAAGCAAGAGAAAAGGCACTAATTCTGAAGAGTTGTGGACAGAGTTGAACACGATTTTGCTTATCATAAGGTTTCAGAATGCACTCACATATTAATTCTGCCATATTGAATATAAGTGAATAAAGATAAAAATATTTCTGCTAGTAAAACAAAAACTACTGAAGCTGAGGGGAAGGGCTTCTTATTCAGCAGTTGTTTCTAAAAGGGGAATATTATTTCAACTGGCCAGCCTTGGAGTACACAGGATTGCAGAGATACCCACACATGTTTCTTTTTATCTAATCAGGAAAATGCATACTGGGAAAGGATGAATGTTGATCTAAACCCTAAATGATAGAAGCAGGAGAACATACACTCTGAAAACTTCCAGGGCACAAGTGAACATGATTTGGCCAGCACGTGCTTGCACATCACAAGGTTTCAGAGATACACTAAAATATTATTTCTGCCCTATTGAATATAATGGGAATAAGGGTGGAAACAAACCGGCTTTTAAAACAAAAACAAATGAAATTGAGTTGAAGAGGTCCAAGTCAATATTCATTTCTCAATGTTGTTGTTGTTGTTGTTGTTGTTAGGTGCTGCTGACCCAAGCCCGACTCATAGCGACCCTATGTACAGCAGATCAAAACACTTGCCAATTCTGTGCCAGGCAAACAATCTTATTTATGTTTAAGCCCATTGTTGCAGACACTGTGTCAATCCATCTGGTGGAGGGTTTTCCTCTTTTGCATTGACCTGCCACTCTCCCAAACATGATGTCCTTCTCCAGGTATTGATCTCTCCTGACTACATGTCCAAAATATCTAAGATGTAGTCTGGCCATTCTTGCTTCCAAGGAGCACTCTGGTTGCACTTCTTCTAGGACAGATCTGTTGGTTCTTTTGGCAGTCCATGGTATATTCAATAGACGTCTCCAGCACCACAATTCAAAAGCATCAATCCTTTTTCTGTCTCTCTTGTTCAATGTCCAGCTTTCACAACCATATGATGCCACTGAAAATACAATGGCATGAGTCAGACGCACCTTTGTCTTTAATGTGACATCTTTGCTTTTCAATATTCTAAAGAGATCTTTTGCCACAGCTTTTCCTAGAGCAATGCATCTTTTGATTTCTTGACTGCTGCCTCCACGGGTGTTGATTATAGAGCCAAGCAAAGCAAAATCTTGGACAACCTCAATCTTTTACCCATTTATTATGAAGTTGTGTACTGACCCAGTTATAAGGATTTTTGTTTTGTTGATGTTTAGTCGCAACTCATATTAAAGGCTGTGATCTTTGATCTTCATCAGTAAATGTTTTAAATCCTCTTCACTTTCAGCATGCAGAGTTGTGTCATCTGCATAACACAGGTTGTTAATGAGTCTTCCTCCAATCCTCTTCCTGCGTTCTTCCTCATAAAGTCCAGCTTCTCAGATTATTTGCTCAGAATATAAGTTGAAGAGATAGGGTGAAAGTATACAGCCCTGATGCACACCTTTCTAAACTTTAAATCAGGCAGTGTTTCCTTGGTCTATTCGAACAACTGCCTCCTGGTTCACATACAGATTTCTCATGAGTACAATTAGGTGCTCTGGTATTCCCATTTTCTGAAATGTTATCCATAATTTATTATGATCCATGCAGGCAAATGCCTTTGCATAGTCAATAAAACATACATAGGTAGACATCTTTCTGATATTCTCTGCTTTCAGCTAATATCCACCTGACATCAGCAATGATGTCCCTCTTTCCCCACCCTCTTCTGAATCCCGCTTGATTTTCTGGTAATTCCCTGTCTATATACTACTGCAGTTGCTTCTGAATGATCTTTAGTAGAATTTTGCTTGTGTGCGATATTAATGATATTGTCTGATAGTTTGCACATTCAGTTTGATCCCCTTTTTTGGGAATAGGCACAAATATGGATTTCTTCCAGTCAGTTGGCCATGGAGCTATTTTCCAAATCCGTTGGCATAAACATGTTAACACCTCCAGTGCTGCATCTGTTTGTTGAAACATCTCTATTGGTATCCCATCAATTCCTGGAGCCTTGTGTTTCGCCAGTTCTTTCAAGGCAGCTTCCACTTCATCCTTCAACACCATTGGTTCCTCTTCATATGCAACCTCTGGGAATGGTTGGTCATCTACCAGTTCTTTCTTGTATATAATGACTCTGTGTATTCTTCCCATCTTCTTTTGATGTTTCCTGCATCATTTAATATTTTCCCTGTAGAATCTTTCACTACTGCCACTCGACGCTTGAATTTTTTCTTCACTTCCTTAAGCTTGAGAAACACAGAGCATGTTCTTCCCTTTTGGTTTTCTGCCTCCAGCTCCATGCACATGTCATTGTAATATTTGTTTTTGTCTTCTCGAGCCGCCTTATGAAATCTTCTGTTTAATTCTTTAACTTCATCATGTCTTCCTTTTGCTTTAGCTGCTCAATGTTCGAGGGCAAGGTCCAGGGTCTCTTCTGACATGTAATTTGGTCTTTTCTTTTTTTCTTGTCTTTTTAAGAACTTTTTGCTTCCTTCTTGAATGATATCTTTTATGTCATGCCACAACTCTTCAGGTCTCCTGTCATTTGTGTCTAATGCATTAAACCTATTTTTGAGGTGGTCTCTGAACTCAGGTGGGATATACTCAAGGTCATACCATGGCTCTTGTATACTTATTCTAATTTTCTTCAGCTTCAGTTTGAACTTGCATATGAGAAGTTGATGGTCTGATCCACAGTCAGCACCTGGTCTTGTTTTGACATTTTGTACAGAGCTTTTCCATCATCTCTTTCCAAATATGTAGTCAATTTCATTCCTGTATGTTCCATCTGGTGAAGTCCATGTGCACAGTCTCTGTTTATGATGTTGAAAAAATGTTTTTGTAATGAAAATGTCATTGATCTGACAAAATTCTATCATGCGATCTCCAGCTTCATTTCTGTCACCAAGACCATATTTTCCAACTACTGAGCCTTCTTTGTTTCTAACCTTTGCATTCCAGTCACCAGTGATTATCAGTATGTCTTGATTGCATGTTTGATCTATTTCAGATTGCAGAAGCTGATAGAAGTCTTCCCTTTATTCATTTGTGGCCTTAGTGGTGGGTGCATAAATTTGAAAAATAGTCATATGAACTGGCCTTCCTTGTAGGCATATGGATATTATTCTATCACGGACAACATTGTATTTCATGACAGATCTTGAAATGTCTTTTTTGATGATGAATGCAACCCCATTTGTCTTTAATTTATCATTCCCAGCATAGTAGACCATATGATTGTCTGACTCAAAATGGCGTATGCCGGTCCATTTTAGCTCACTGATGCCTAGAATGTCAATGTTTATGTGCTCCATTTCTCTTTTAACAAATTCTAATTTTCCTAGATTCATTCTACGTACATTCCATGTTCCATTTATTAATGGATGTTTACAGTTGTTTTTCCTCATTTTGAGTCATGCCACATCAGCAAATTGAGCACCCTGGGGCTTTACTCCATTTCTGTCACCACGGTAGACTACTCTGAGGAGGCAACTCTTCCCCAGTAGTCTTTTGAGTGCCTTCCAACCTGGGGGGCTCATTTTCCAGCACTATATCTGACAGTGTTTCTTTGCTATTCATGGGGTTTTCAATGGCTGGTTGTTTTGGGAGTGGCTCGCCAGGTCCTACTCCCTAGTCTGTCTTAGTCTGGAAGCTCAGCTGAAAACCTGTCCACCATGGGTAACCTTGCTCATTTCCGAGGTTACAGTGACAGAGTTCTCAGCCTCATTGCAACACACAAGCCCCCACAGTGCAGCAAACTGACAGATGTTCATTTCTCAACGGGGAACACTATTTCACATGGCCAGCCTTGGACAAAACAGGATTACAAAGATATAAACATAAGTTACTTTTGACTTGCCAAGGAAAACCATTGTGGGCAAGGATGAATGTTGCTGTAAATCCTAAACCATAGAAGCAGAAAAATGACACTCACTCTGAGGACTTCTAAGGAAGAGTTGAGTATGATTTTACCTACACATGTTTGTACATCACAGGTTTTCAGAGATACACTCACATATTGATAATACCCTACTGAATATAATTTGGGTATGGGTAAAAATGCATCTGCTTATAATACAAAAACTTATGAAACTGAGTTGAATGGGTATTTAGACAATTCTTGTTTCTCAAAGGGGAACATTATTTCAACTGGCCAGTGGTCAACAACACAGGATTGCAGAGATACACACACATGTTTCTGTTGACCTAAAAAGGAAAAGTCATTGTGGGAAATGATGAATGTTGCTATAAATCCTAAATCATAGAAGCAGGGAAAAGGCCTACACTATGAAGACCTCTAGTGCAGAGTTGAACATGATTGTGCTGGCACAAGATTGTACATCACAGGGATTCAGAGATACACTCACATATTTGTTTGCTCCTTTGAATATAAAGGGGATAAGGGTAAAAAAAATCTGATTTGCTGAGTTGAACGAGTTCTTAGGCAACACTTGATTCTCAAAGGGGAAGATTATTTCAACTAGCCAACATCCAACAACACAGGATTCCAGAGATATACACACATGTTTCTTTTGACCTACCAGGGAAACAAAATTGTGGGCAAGGATGAATATTGCTGTAAATCCTAAACTGTGAAAGCAGGAGAAAAGACACACACTCGGAAGACTTGTGGGGCAGAGTTGAATACAATTTCATCGCCACATACTTGCTCATCACAGGGTTTCAGAGATACATTCACATATTAATTCTGTCCTATTGAATATAATGGGGAGAAGGGTAAAAATGAATCTGCCTGTAAAAGAACAACTAATGAAGCTCAGTTGAAGGGGTTGTTACTCAACACTTGTTTCTCAAATGGGAACATTATTTCAACTAGCCAGCCTAGGACAGCCCAGGACTGCAGAGAAACACACACATGATTCTTTTGTCCTACCAAGGATATGCCATTGTGGGCATGGATGAATATTGCTGTAAATCCTTAATCGTGGTGGGAGGGGGAGGCACTCACAGTGAAGACTTAGAGAGCAGAGTTAAACATGATTTCACAGGCACATGCTAATACATCACAGAGTTTCAGAGATACACTCACACATTATTTCTGCCCTATTGAATATAAATGCCTAAGCGTAAATGTGAATCTGCTTGTAAAAAAAAACCAATTAAGCTGAGCTAAAGGGGATCTAAAACAACACTTGCTTCTCAAAGGGGAACATTTAATAATTGGCCAGCCTTGGACAACACAGTATTGCAGAGATACACACACATGTTTATTTTCACCTACCAAGGAAAAGCCAATGTGTGCAAGGATGTGTGTTGCTATAAATCCTAAACTGTGGAAGCAGGACAAAAGGCTGTCACTGTGAAGATTTCTAGGACAGATTTGAATGTTATTTCACTGGCACATGCTTATACATCACAGAATTTCAGAGATACCCTCACATATTATTTCTGCCTTATTGAATATTATGGGGAAAAGGGGAAAAATGGATCTGCTTGTAAAACAAAACTAATGAAGCTGAGTTGAATGGTTTCTTATCCAACACTTGTTCCTCAAAGTGAAATATTATTTCAACTGGCCTGCCTAGGACAACATAAGATTGCAGAGATATACACACATGCTTCTTTTGACTTACCAAGGAAAAGCCATTTAGGGCAAGGATGAATGTTGCTCTAAATCCTAAACCTTGGAAGGAGGAGAAACAGCACTCCCTCTGAGGATTTCTAGGGCAGATTTGAACATGATTTTACCAGCACATACTTGTACATCACCAGCACAGGTACATCACAGACCTACACCCACACATTTGTTCTCCCCTTGGAAATATAATGAGAATATGGGCAAATATGAATCTGTTCGTAAAACAAAAACAAATAAATCTGTGCAAAGGGGTTCTCAGTCAACACTTGCTTCTAAAAGGGGAACATTATTTCAACTTGCCAGACTTGGTCATCACAGGATTTCAGAGATACAGACACATGTTTCTTTTTATCTACAAGGAAAGAAAATCCAGTGGGGACAAGGTGAATGTTGCTTTAAACCCTAAATCCTGGAAGCAGTTGAAAACGCACTCACTTCTATACTTTTAAGGCAGTGGTGAACATGATTTCATAGGCACATGCTGAACATCAAAGAGTTTCTGAGATATATTCAAGTATTTGTTCTGCCCTATTGAATATAATGGGTAAGGGTAAAAATGAATCTGCTTGTAGAACAGAAAGGAATGAAGGTTAGTTGAAGGGGTTATTAGTCAACACTTGTTTCTCATAGGGGAACATTATTTCAACTGGCCAGATATGGACAAAACAGGATTGCAGAGATACCTGCACATGTTTCTTTTGCCTACCAAGGAAAAGACATTGTGGGCAAGGATGAATGTTGTTGTAAAACCAAAACCATGTGAGCTAGAGAAAACACACTCACTCTGGAAAATTCTATGACAGAGTTGAACATACTTTCACAGGCACATGAATGTACATCACAGCATTTCAGAGAGACACTCACATATTAGTTCTGCTGTATTCACTGTAATGGGAATGAGTGTAAAAATGAATCTGCTTGTAAAACAAAAACTAATGAAGCTGAGTTGAAGGAGTTCTTAGTCAACATTTGTCTCTTAAAGGGGAACATTGTTTACATTGGCCAGCCTTGGACTACACAGGATTGCAGAGATACACACACATAAATTTTTACCTAACAATGAAAAGCTATTGTGGACAAGGACGAATGTTCCTGTAAACCCTAAACCATGGAAGAAGAATAGGCACTCGCTCAAGATGTCAAAGACAAAGTTGAACAAGATTTCACAGATACATGATTGTACATCAAAGGGTTTCAGATATACACTCACCTATTTTTTCTGCCCTCTTGAATATAATGTGGTAAGGGTAAAAATGAATCTGCTTGTAAAACAAAAACTAATGAAGCTCAGTTAAAGGGGTTCTTAGTCAAAATTTGATTCTAAAAGGGGAACATTATTTCACCTGGCCACCTTGAACAAAACAGGATTGTCAAAATACACACACGTCTCTGTTGACAAAATGAAGTAAAAGCCATTGTGGGCAGAGATGAATGTTTCTGTAAATCTTAAACCTTGGAAGCAGGAGGAAAGGCACTCATTCTGAAGACTTCTAGTGCAGAGTTGAAAATGATTTCACTGGCACATGTTTGTACATCAGAGGATTTCATAGATACACTCACATATTAGTTCTGCCCTATTGAATATATGGTAGTAAGGGTAAAAATGAATCTGCTTACAAAAAAAATTAATGAAGCTGAGTTGAAGGGGTTTAATCAACCCTTGTTTCTCAAATGGGAACATTATTTCAACAGGCCAGACTTGGACAACACAGTATTACAGATATGATGTTGTTGTTGTTGTTAGGTGCCGTCGAGTCGGTATCCGACTCATAGCGACCCTGAATACAACATGGGAAACACTATTGTCAGTGCTTCTCTGCTGTTCATAGGGTTTTCAATGGCATATTGATTTTTGGGAGGGGGTTGCCAAGTCCTTCTCCCAAGCCTACAGCTTCTGGTGTTCCTAGGCGGTCTCCCATCCAGGTACTAACCAGGCCCGACCCTGCTTAGCTTCTGAGATCTGACGGGATTGGATGCCACAGGGCTATGGCTGCAGGCATTACAGATATACATGCACATATTTCTTTTGACCTACCAAAGAAATAAAAGCTACTGTGGACAAAGATTAATGTTGCTCTAAACCGTAAACTGTGGAAGCAGGAGAAAAGGCACTCAATGTGAACACTTCTAGGACAGAGGTAAGAACAATTCAATGGCACATGCTTGTACATCACAGGCTTTCAGAGATACATTCACATATTTGCTCTGGCCTATTAAATACAACAGTTTAAGGTTAAAATATGAATCTACTTATGAAACAAAAATTATAAAGCTGAGTTGCAGGGATTCTTATTCAGCACTTGTTTTCAAAGGGGAACATTATTTCAAGTGGCCAGACATGGACAGCACAGGATTGCAGCAATACACACACATGTTTGCTTTGATCTACCAAGGATAAGCCATATTGGGCAAGGATGAATGTTGCAGTAAACTCTAAACCGTCAAAACAGGAGAAGAGGCACTCACTCTGAAAACAACTAGGTCAGAGTTGAACATGATTTCACTGGCACATGCTTGTATATCACAGGGCTTCAGACATGTACTCACATAATTTTGGTGCTATATTGAATATAATTTGCATAAATGTAAAAATGAATCTGCTTGTAAAACAAATGTTAATGAAACTAAAATGGGTTCTTAGTCAAAACTTGTTTCCCAAAAGGGAACATTATTTTGATGGCCAGCCTTGGACAACACAGGATTGCATAGATACATAAACATGTTTCTTTTGACCTACCAAGGAAAAGCCAATGTGGGCACAGGTTTATGTTCCTATAAATCCTAAAACATGGAAAGAGGAGAATAGGCATTCACTGAGAAGACTTAAATGGCAGATTTGGACAAGATTTCTCCAGCATATGCTTGTAAATCACAATATTTCAGAGATACACTCATTCATTATGTCGAGCCAATTGAATATAAGGGAAATAAGGTTTTAAGAATGAATCTGCTAGTTAAAAAAAAAACTAATGAAGCCAAGTTGAAAGGGTTATTAATGACTACTTGTTTCCAAAGGGGAACATTATTTCAACTGGCCAGCCTTGGACAACACAGAATTGTAGAGATTCACACACGTTTCTTTTCACATACTGAGGAAAATCCATTGTGGCCAAGGATGCATGCTGCTATAAATCCTAAACTGTGGAATCAGGAAAAAAAGGAACTCACTCTGAAGACTTCTAGGGAAGAATTGAACATGATTTCATGGGCACATGTTTGTGCATCACTAGGTTTCATAGATACACTCACATAATAGTTCTGCCATATTGAATACAATGGGGATAAGGGCTAAAATGAATCAGCATGGAAAACAAAAAATAATGAAGCTGAGTTGATGGGTTTCTTAGTACACTCTTATTTCTAAAAGGGGGACATTATTTCAACTGGCCAGGCTTGTACAACACAGGATTGCAGAGATACGCACAGGCTTCTTTTTACCTACCAAGGAAAAGCCATTGTCAGCAAAGATGAATGTTTCTGTAAACCCAATACCATGGAAGCAGGAGAAAAGAAACTCACTCTGAAGATGAATAGGACAGTGTTGAATAAGATTTCACTGCCACATGTTGTACATCATGTGGTTTTGGAGATAAACTCACATGTATGTTCTGCCCTATTCAATATAATGGGGATAAAGGCAAAATGATTCTGCTTGTAAAACAAAAACTAATGAAGCTGAGTTAAAGGGCTTCTCAGTAAATACTTATTTCTGAAGGGGGAACATTATTTCTACTAGCCAGCCTCGGGCAATACAGGATTGCAGAGAAACACACACATGTTTCTTTTAACTTACCAAGGAAAGAAAAGCCATGCTGGGCAAGGATGAAGGTTGCTGTAAATCCTAATCCATGGAAGCAGAAGAAAAGTCACTCACTCTAAAGACCTCTAGAGCAGAGTTGAACATGATTTCATGGGCACATGTTTGAACATCACAGGGTTTCAGAGTTATACTCCCATATTTGTTTGGTCCTTTTGAAATTAATGGGAATAAGGGTAAAAATGAAACTGTTTGTGAAACAAAATCTAATGAAGTTGATTTGAAGGGGATCTTAGTCAACAATTGCTTTTCAAAAGGAAACATTATTTGAACTGGCCAGGCTTGTATAACCTAGGATTGCAGAGATACACACACTTATCTTTTTACCTCCCAAGGAAAAGCCATTGTGGGCAAGGATGAATATTGCTGTACACCCTAAGTTTTGGAAGCAGGAGAAAAGAAACTCACTCGGAAGACTTCAAGGACAGACATGAAAAAGATTTCACCCTCACATGCTTGTACATCACAGGGTTTCAAAGATACACTCACATATTTGATCTGCCCTACTGAAAATGGTAGGGATTAGTGAGAAATTAATCTGCTTGTAAAACAAAAACTAATGAAGCTGAGTTGAAGGGTTCATAGTGAATACTCATTTTTAAAAGGGAAACATTATTTCTACTGGCAAGCCTTGGACAACACAGGATTGCAGAGATACACACACATGTTTCTTTTAACCTACCAAGGAAAAGCCATTGTGGGCAAGTTTGAATGTCACTATAAATCATAAACTGTGAAAGCAAGAAAAAGGCATTCACTCTCAAGACTTCTAGGGCAGGGTTGAACATGATTTCACTGGCACATGCTTGTACAACACAGGATTTCAGAAATACACTCACATATTTGTTCTGTCCTATTTAATATAATGGGGATAAAGGTAAAAATGAATATGCTTTTAAATAAAATATAATGAAGCTGAGTTGAAGGGGTTCTGAGTCAATGGCTGTCTTACAAATGGGAACATTTTTTCTACTGGCAAGCCTTGTACAGCACAGGATTGCAGAAACACACACCCATGTTTCTTTTGACCTACCAAGGAAAAGCCATTGAGGCCAAAGATAAATGTTGCTGTAAATCCAAAACTATGGAAGCAGGAGAGTTGACATTCACTCAAAAGACTCTACACCAGAGTTGAACATGATTTTACCAGCCCATGCTTGTACATCACAGGATTTCAGAGATACACTCATATAAATGTTCTGCACTAACGAATATAATGGGCATAAGGGTAAACATGAGTCTGCCTGTAAACCAAAACTAATGAAGCTGAGTTGAAGGAGTTCCTCATCAACACTTGTTTCTCAAAGCAGGGTATTATTTTAAAGGGAAAGCCTTGAACACCACAGGATTGCAGAGATACACACACATGTTCCTTTGGACCTACAAATAGCAATTTAGGGCAAGGATTAATGTCACAGTAAATTCTAAACCCTGGAACCTGGAAGAAAAGATACTCACTCTGAAATCTTATAGGGCACAGTTGAACATGATGTCACTGGGACAGGCTTGTACATGACAGAGTTTCAGAGATACACTAACATATTTTTTCTGCCTTGTTGAATATAATGTAGTAAAAAGGATAAATGAATCTGCTTATAGAATAAAAACTAATAAAGCTGAGTTGAGGAGCTTCTTAGTCAACACTTGTTTCTCAAAGGAGAACATTTTTTCAACTGGCCAGCCTTGGACAAAATATGATAGCAAAGATACACACACATGTTTCTTTTGACTTACCAAGGAAAGAAAAGCCATTGTGGGAAAGGATGAATGATGCCCTAAATCCTAAATGGTGGGGTAGAAAAGGCACGCGCTCTGAAAACTTCTAGATCAGAGATGAATGAGATTTCACCACCACATGCCTGTACATCACAGAGTTTCTGAGATACACTCACATATTAGTTCTGCGCTATTAAATATAATGGGAATAATGGTAAAAATTAATCTGCTTGTAAAACAAAAACTAATGAAGTGGCATTGAAGGGGTTCTTAGTCAACACTTGATTCTCAAATGCAAACATCATGTCAACTGACCAGCCTTGTACAACACAGTACTGCAGAGTTACACACACATTTCTTTTAACCTACCAAGTAAAAGACATTGTGGACACAGACGTGTGTTGCTATAAATCTTAAACTGTGGAATCAGGAGAAAAGGCACTTCCTCTGCAGACTTCTAGTGCAGAGTTGAACTTAACTTCACTGGCACATGCTGGTACATCACAGGATTTACCAGATCCACTCATATATTATTTCTCCCATATAAAATATAATGGGAAAAGGGATAAAATGAATCAGTGTGTAAAACAAAAACTTATGAAGCTGAGTTGAAGGGGTTCTCAGTCAACACTTGTTGATCAAAGGGGAATATTCTTTCAACTGGCCAGACATGGACAACACAGCATTGCAGAGATACATATACATGTTTCTTTTGACCTACCAAGAAAAAGCCATTGTGGGCACAGATGAATGTTGCTATAATCCTAAACCATGGAAGGAGGTGAAAGGCACTCACTCCAAAGACTTCTAGTACAGTGGTAAACATGAATTCACCAGCACATGTTTGTACATCTTAGGATTTCACAGATACGCTCAAATATTAGTTCTACCATTTCAAATATAAGGGAAGTAGTGCAAAAATTAATCTGCTTGTGAAACAAAAACTAATGAAGCTGAGTTAGGGGCTCCTCCCCAACCTATGTTTCTCAAAGTGGAACATTATGTCAACTGGCCAGCCTTGAACAACGCAGTATTGCAGAGATCCACACACATGTTTCTTTTGACCTGCCAAAGAAAGAAAAGCCATTGTGGACAAGAATGAATGTTATTGTAAACCCTAAACCATGGAAGCAGGAGAAAAGGCACTCACTCTGAAGACTTCTTGAAAATATTTGAGCAAGATTTACTGTTACATGCTTATATACAAAAATGGTTTCAGAGACATAGTCATATATTTGTTCAGCCCTATTGAATATAATATGGATAAGGGTAGAAATGAATCTGCTTATAAAACAATAACTAACGAAGCTGAGTTGAAAAGGCACTAAGTCAATACTTGTTTCTCAAAGGGAAAATTTTTTCTAATGGCCAGCCACGGACAACACAGGATTGCAGAGATAAGCACAAATGTTTCTTTTTACCTACCAAGGAAAGAAAAGCCATTGTGGGAAAGGATGAATGTTGACATATACCCTACACTACTGAAGCAGGAGAAAAGGCACTGACTCTGAAAACTTCTAGGACAGAGTTGAACAAGATTTCTCTGGCACATGCTTGTATACCACAAGGTTTCAGAGATATACTCACAAGCTTGTTCTGCTCTTTTTAATATAATTGGGATAAGGATAAAAATTAATCTACTTGTAAAACAGAAACTAATGAAGCTGAGTTGAAGGAGTTCTTACTCAACACTTCTTTCTCAAAGGGAAACATTATTTGAAATGTCCAGCCTTGGACAACACAAGATTGCAGAGATACTCACATATGTTTCTTTTGACCTTCCAAGGAAAATCCAATGTGGGCACAAATGAATGTTGCTGTAAATCCTAATCCATGGGATCAGGGGATAAGGCACTCACTCTGAAGACTTTTAGGGCAAAGTGTAACATGATTTCCCATGCACATGCATGTACACCACATGCTTTCCAAGATACACACATTAGTTCTGCCCTATTGAATAAAGGGGAAATAAGGGCAAAAATGAATCTGCTTGTAAAACAAAAACTAATGAAGCTGAGTTGCACAGGTTCTTAATCAAAACTTTTTTCTCAAAGGGGAACATTATTTCAACTGGCCAGGCTCAGATGACACAGGATTGCAGATACACAGAGATGTTTCTTTTGACCTGCCAAGGAAAGAAAACCCATTGTGGGAAAGGATGAATTTTGATGTAAAACCTAAACCATGAAAGCAGGAGAAAAAGCACTCACTCTGAAGACTCATAGGACAGAGTTGAACAAAATTTCTCTGGCACATGCTTGTACACTACAAGGTTTCAAAGATACACTCACATATTTGTTCTGTCCTTTTGAATGTAATGGGGATAAAGGTAAAAATGAAACTACTTGTAAAACAGAAACGAATGAAGCTGAGTTGAAGTGGGTCTTAGTCAACACTTTCTTGTCAAAGGGGTACATTATTGCAACTGGCCAGGCTTAGACAACACAGTAATGCAGAGATACACACACATGTTTCCTTAGACCTACCAAGTAAAAGCCATTGTGGGCACAAGTGAATGATGCTGTAAACCCTAAATTGTGGAAGCAGGAGAAAAGGAACTTACTTAGAAGCCTTCTAGGACAGAGCTGAATAAGGTTTCACCTGTACATGGTTGAACATCACAGGGTGTAAGAGATACACTCATATATTATTTTTGCCCTATTGAATATAATAAGGATGTGGGTAAAAATAAATCTGTGTCTAAAACAAAAACTAATAAACCTGAATTCAAGTGGTTCTTATTCAACACTTGTTTCTCAAAGGAGAGCATTATTTCAACGGGCTAGACTTGAACAACACAGGATTGTAGAGAAAAACACACATTTCTTTTGACCTACCAATGAGAGCCATTGGGGGTAAGGATGAATGGCGCTGTAAAACTTAACCCTTGAAGCAGAAGAAAAGGCACTCACTCTGAGTACTTGTAGGGCATAGTTGAAAAAGATTTCACTGGCACATGCTTGTATATCACAGGGTTTCTGAGATACCCTCAAATATTTATTAACCCCATCAATATATTGGGAACAATGGTAAAAATATATTTGTGCATAAAACAAAAACTTACAAAGCTGAGTTGAATGAGCTCTTTGTCAATAGTTGTTTCTCAAGGGGTAACATTATTTCAACTGGCCAGCCTTGGACAACACAGCATTGTAGAAATACACACACATCTTTCCTTTACCTTCCAAGGAAAAGATATTGTGGGCAAAGAAGAATTTTACTGTAAACTGTGGAAGCAGGATAAAAGGCACTCCCTCGGAAGACATCAAGGGCAGCATTGAACAGTATTCTCTAGCACATGCTTGCACAACACAGGCTTTCAGAAATACACTCACATATTTGTTGTCCCCTATTGAATATAGTGGGCATAAGGGTAAAAATTAGTCTGCATGTAAAACAAAAACTAATGAAGCTGAGTGAAGGAGTTTTTGGTCAATACTTGTTTCTCAAAGGGGAATAATTTTTCTACTGGTCGGCTTTGGACAACACAAGATGGCAGAAATACACACACGTTTCTTTTGAGCTACCAAGGAAAGAAAAGACATTTTTGGGCAAGGATGAATGTTGCTATAAACCATAAACCATGAAAGGAGGAGAAAAGGCACTCACTTTGAAGACTTCTACAGAGAGCTGAACAAGATTTACCGGCACATGCTTGTACATCACAGGGCTTTAGAGATACACTCACATATTTATTCTGCTCTTTTGAATATAAAGGGGATAAGGGTAGAAATGAATCTACTTCTTAAACAGAAACTAACGAAGCTGAGTTGAAGGAGTTCATACTCAACATTTGTTGTTCAAAGAGATAATTACTTTAACTGGCCAGCCATGAACAACACATAATTACAGATACACACAAAGTAATTTTGATCTACCAAGAAAAAGCCATTTTGGGGACAGATGAATATTGCTCTAAATGATTAACTGTGAAAGCATTATAAAAAGCACTCACTGTGAAGACTTCTAGGGCTGACATGAACATGATCTCACTAGCACATGCTTGTACAATGCACGGTCTCAGAAACAGACTCACATGATAATTCTGCCCTATTTAATATAATGGGAATCAAGGTAAAAATTAATCTGCTTTTAAAAGGAAAACTAGTGAAGCTGAGTTGAGGGGGCTTAGTCAACACTTATATCTCAAAGGGAACCATTATTTTAACTGTCCAGAGATGGAAAACACAGATTTCAGTGATACTCACACACATTTCTTTTGACCCACCAAGGAAAAGCCATTGTGGGAAAGGATGAATTTCCCTATAAATCCTAAGGCCTGGAAGCAGTAGAAAAGGCCCTCACTCTGAAGACTTCTAGGACAGGGTTGGACATGATTTCACTGGCACATGCTTGTACATCACAGGCTTTTAGAGGTACACTCATATATTAGTTCTGCCTTTTTGAATATAAAGGGAATAAGAGTAAAAATAAATCTTTTTGTAAAACAAAAACTAATGAAGCTGAGTTGAAGGGGTTCTTAGTCAACACTTGTTTTTCAAAGGGGAATATTTTTCTACTGGTCAGCTTTGGACAACATAGTACTGCAGAGACACATACACATATTTCTTTTACCTACCAATGAAAAGCCATTGTGGTCAATGATGAATATGGCTTTAAAAACTAAACCCTGGAAGCAGAAGTAATGACCATCACTCTGAAGAGTTCTAGGGCACAGTTGAACTTGATTTCACTGGCACATGCTTGTACATAAAAGGGTTTCAAAGAAATGATTACATATTTCTTCTTTCCTACTGAATATCATGGGAATAAGGATAAAAATGAATCTGCTTGTAAAACAAAAACTAATGAAGCTGGCCTGTAGGGGTTCTTAGTGGATACTTGTTTCTCAATGGGAAACATTATTTCAACTGGCCAGCCTTGGAAAACAAGATTGCAGAGATACACACACATTTCTTTGGACATACAAAGGAAAACCATGGTGGGCAAGGAAGAATGTGGCTATAAGTCCTTAACCTTGGAAGCAGGAGAAAAGGCATTCAGTCTTGAGGGCTTCTGGCACAGACTTGAACATGATTTTCCTGGAACCTGCTTGTATGTCACAGGGCTTCATAGATACCCTCACATATTCCTTCTACCCCATTGAATACAATGGGGATAAGGGTAAAAATGAATCTCCTTGTAAAACAAAAACTAATTATGCTGGGTCGAAGGGGTTGTGAGTGAATAGTTGTTTCTCAATGGGGAACACTATTTCAACTTACCTGCCATGGGCTACACAGGATTTCAGAGATACACACTCATGTTTCTTGGGATTTACTAAGGAAAATCCATGGTGAGCAAGGAAGAATGTGGCTGTAAATCCTAAACCCTGGATGCAGGAGAAAAGGCACTCACTGTAAACACTTCCAGCAAAGAGTTGAACATGATTTCACTGGCAACTGCTTGTACATCACAGGGTTTCAGAGATACCATCACATATTCCTTCTGCTCTATTGAATATAATGGGGATAAGGATAAAAATGAATCTGCTTGTAAAACAAAAACTAATGAATCAAGGTTGAAGGGGTTCTTACTGTTCACTTGTTTCCCAAAAGTGAACATGGTTTCAACTGGCCAGTCTTGGACAACACAAGATTGCTAGATACACACATTTCTTTTGACCTCCCAAGGAAAAGCCATTGTTGGCACAGATAGATGTCACCGTAAATCCTAAATCCAGGAAGCAGGAAAAAGGAACTTACTTGGAACAGTTATAGGGTACAGTTGCACATAATTTCACCTGCATATGCTTGAACATCACAGGATTTCAAAGATAAACTCACATAGTTGTTCTGCTCTACTGAAAATAATGGGGATAATGGTAAAAAGGAATCTGCTTGTAAAAAAAAAACAATGAAGTTGAGTTGAAGGGATTCATAATCAACACTTGTTTCTCAAACGGGAACTCTCTTTCAAATGACCAGCCTTGGAAACATAGGATTGTCGAGATATACACACGTGTTTCCTTTGACCCACTCTGGAAAGAAAAGCCATTGTAGGCAAGGATATATGTTGCTGCAAATTCTAAACTGAGGGAGCAGTAGAAAAGGCATGTATTCTGAAGATTTCTATTGCAGAGTTGAGCAGAATTTTACTGGCACATGCTTGAACACCCCAGGGTTTTAGAGTTACACTCACATACTTGTTCTGCCCTATTGTATATAAAGGGGATAAGGGTAAAAATGAATCACCTTATAAAACAAAAACAAATTAAAGTGAGTTGAAGGCGATCTTAGTCAACACTTGCTTCTCAACGGAGAACATTATTTCAACTTGCCAGGCTTGGACAACACAGAATTGCAGAGACACATATACATGATTCTTTTGACCTACCAAGGAAAAGCCATCGTGGGTACAGATGAATGTTGCTATATATCCTAATCTGTGGGAGCAGGAGAAAAAGCATTCACTTTGAAAACTTTTAGGGCAGAGTTGAACCTGATATCACAAGCACGTGCTTGAACATTACGGGGTTTCAGAGCTACACTCACATATATTTTCTGCTCTATTGAATGTAATGGGGATGAGGGTAAAAATAAATCTTCTTGTAAAACAAAAGCTAAAGAAGCTGTGTTGAAGGGGTTCTCAGTCAATTGTTTCTAAAAGGAGAACATTATTTCAACTAATGAGCCTTGGACAACTTAGTATTGCAGAGATACATACACATGATTTTTTTGGACTACCAAGGAAAATCCTCTGTGGGCACAAATGAATGTTGCTGTAAATCATAAACCGTGAAAACTGGAGAAAAGGCATTCACTCTGAAGACTTCAATGGCAGAGTTGAACATGATTTCAGCACATGCTTGTACATGACAGGGTTTCAGCGATACACTCACATATTTGTTCTGCCCTATTGAATATAATGGGAATATGGGTAAAAAAGAATCTACTTGTAAAACAAAAAAGGAATGAAGCTGAGTTGAAGGGGTTCTTAGTCAACACTTGTTTCTCAAAGGGGATTATCATTTCATTTGGTCAGCTGTGGACAACGCAGGTTTAAAGAAATACACACACATGTTTCTTTTGACCTACCAAGGAAAGGAAAGCCATTGTGGGCAAGTATTGTAGATTTCCCAGGGGGACAGAGAGTACACAAACATGGTGGGTCCCTGGGGCCTGCCTAGTCCTCTTGGAGGACTGGACTCTTTCACCCAGTTGAAACACACAATGCAGATGATCACAGGTTTAAGTACAGCCTTCCCCAATGGGCAAGGATGACTGGTGCCATCAACCCTAAACCATGGAACCAGGAGAAAAGGCACTCACTCTGAAGACTTCTAGTACAGAGTTAAACAAGATTTCACTGGTACATGCTTGTACATCAGAGGGTTTCAGAGATACACTCACATATTTTTCTGCCTTATTGAATATAATGGGAATAAGGGTAAAGTTAATCTGCTTTAAAACAAAAACTAATAAAGCTGAGTGGAAGACATTTTTAGTCACCACTTGCTTCTCCAAGGGGAACATTATTTCAATGGGCCAGGTTTGTACAACACAGGATTACAGAGATGCACACACATGTTTCTTTTGATATAACAAGGTAAAGCCATTGTGGGCAAGGATGAATGTTGCTGTAAACACTAAACCATAGAAGAAGGAGAAGAAACACTCACTCTGAAGACATCTAGGGCAGAGTTAAACGTGATTTCACTGGCACATGCTTGTACATCACAGGGCTTCAGAGATACACTAACATATTTGTATTCCCCTGTTGAATATGTGAATAAGGGTGAAAATGAATCTGCTTGTTAAACAAAACTAAAGAAGCAGATTTGAAGGGGTTATTAATCAACACTTGTTTTTCAAAGGGAACATTATTTCAAATGGCCTGCCTTCGACAACACAGGATTGCAGAGATGCACACATGTTTCTTTTGGCCTACAAAGGAAAAGCCATTGTGGTCACAGATGTATGTAGCTGTAAATCCTAAACCATGGAAACAGGAGAAAAGGCACTTACCCTGAACTTCTAGAATAGAGGTGAATATGATTTAACCAGCACATGTTTGAACATCACAGGGTTTGTCAGACACACTCACATATTATTTATGCCATATTGAATATAAAGAGCATAAGGGATAAGATGAATCAGCTTGTAAAACTAAAACTGATGAGGTTGAGTTGAATGGGTCTTAGTCAATACTTGTCTCACAAAGAGGAACATACTTTCAACTCTCCAGCATTGAACACAGTATTGCAGACACACACACGCACACACGTGCACACGCACACACACATGCACATGCACGCATGCACGCACATTTCTTTTGACCTACAAAGGAAAAGCCATTGTGGGCAAGGATGAATGTTACTGTGAACCATAAGCCATGGAAACAGAAGAAAGGAACTCACTCTGAAGACTTCAAGGACAGAATTGATCAAGATTTCACTGGCATATGCTTTTACATCACAGGGTTTCACAGATATACTCACATATTTGTTCTGCTCTATAGAATAAATTAGGGATAAGGGAAAAATGGATCTTCCTGTCAAACAAAAACTATTGAAGCTGAATTGAAGGCTTCTTAGTCAATACTTGTTTCTGAAAGGGGAACATTATTTCCACTGGCTAGCCTTAGACTACACAGGCTTGCAGAGTTACCCTCACATGTTTCTTTTGACCTACCAAGGAAAAGTTTTTGTGGGCACAGATTAATGTTGCTGTGAATCCCAAACCATGGAAGCTGGAGAAAAGGCACTAACTCTGAAGACTTCTAGTGCACAGTAGATCATGATCTCACCAGCACATGCTTGTACATCACATGATTTCATAGTACACTCACATATTTGTTCTGCCCTTTTGAATATAATGGGAACAAGGGTAGAAATGAATCTGCTTGTAAAACAAAAACTGATGAAGTTGAGTTCAAGGGGTTCTTAGTTAATACTTGCTTCTCAAAGGGGAATAGTATTTCAACTGGCCAGCCTTGGACAATGCAGGAATGCAGAGATAGATGCACATGATTCTTTTGACCTACCAAAGAAAAGCCAGAGTGGGCAATGATAAATGTTGCAGTATACCCTCAACTGTGAAAGCAGAAGATAAGGAACTCACTCTCAAGACTTCTACGAAAGAGATGAAGAAGATTTCACCTGCACATGCATGTATATAAGGGGTTTTTAAAGAGAAACTCACATTTTTATTCTGCCCTTTTATTATAATGGGGATAAGGTTAAAATTGGATCTGCTTGTAAAACAAAAAGTAATGAAGCTGAGTTGAGGGGGTCATTAGTCAATACTTGGTTCTCAAAGGGGATCATGATTTCAACTTGCCAGCCATGGACCTCACATGATTTCTGAGATACACACACATATTTCTTTTGACCTACCTAGGAAAAGCCATGCTGGGATTTAGCTCAGTTGGTAAAGCTCTGTGCTGTAGTTGCTAAGGTCCCGAGTTCAATTCCCAGCACCCCCAAAATGGGAGAAGGACCTGGCAATCCACTCCCAAAGCAATCCTGAAATAGTCAGCCATTGAAAACCCTATGAGGGTCACTATGAGTCAGATACCAACTCGACGGCACCTAACAACAACAACAACAACAAGGAAAAGCCATTGTGGACACAGATGAATATTGGTATACATCCTACACTATGGAAGCAAGAGAAAAGGCACTCATTCTGAAGAATTCTGGGGCAGAATTGAACATGATTTCACTGGCACATGCTTGTACATTACAGGGTTTCAGAAATAACTCACATATTATTTATCCCTTTTTGAATACAATGGGAATAAGGATAAAAATGAATCTGCTTGTAAAATAAAAATTAATGAAGGTTAGTTGAAGGGCGTCTTGGTCAATAATTGTTTTTCATAGGGGAACATTACTTCAACAGGCCAGCCTTGGACAACACAGGATTGCAGAGATACACATATATTTCTTTTGATCTACCAAGGAAAAGTGATTGTTGGCAAAGATGAATATTATTGTAAATACTAAACCATGCAAGCAGGATAAAAGACACTCACTCTCAAGACTTGTAAGGTAGCCTTGAACATTATTTAACTGACACATGCATGTACAGCACAGGGTTTGAGAGGTACACTCCCATATTTATTCTGCACTAATGAATTGAATGGGGATAAGGATAAAAATGAACCTGTTTGTAAAACAAAAACTAATGAAGCTGAGATGAAAGGGTTCTTAGTCAACACTTGATTCCCAAAACAGAACATTACTTCAACCGTCCAGGCTTAGACAACTCAGATTTGCAGAGATACACAAATGATACTTTTCACCTTCCAAGGAAAGGCCATTGTGGGCAAGGTTGAATGTTGCTGTAAATCCTAAACCATGCAAGCAGTACAAAAGGCACTCACTCTGTAGACTTCAAGGTCAGAAATGAACCAGATTTCGCTGATACAGACTTGTGCATCACAGGATTTCAGAGATACACTCATGTATTTTTTCTGCCCTATTGAATAGAATGGGGATAAGGGTAAAAATTTATGTTTATAAAACAAAACTAGTGAAGCTGAGTTGAAGCAGTTCTTAGTCAAATCTTCTTTCTCAAAGGGGAACATTATTACAACTAGGCTCACCTGGAAACAAAAGATTGCAGAGATACACCCATATGATTCTTTTGACCTACCAAGGAAAAGCCATGTAGACAAAGATGAATGCTGCTGTAAATCCTAAACCGTGGGAGTAGGAGAAAAGGCACTCATACAGAAGACTTCTCAGTCAGAGTTTTACATGATTTCACTGGCACATGCATGTACATTACAGGATTTCAAACATACATTCAATTTTTCTGCAATATTGAATATAATGATATTAAGGATAAAAATTAATTCACATATAAATAAAAAACTAATGAAGGTGAGTTCAATGGTTCATAGTCACTACTTTTTCTCAAGGCAGAACATTATTTCAACTGGGAAGACTTGGAAAACACAGGATTGCAGAGATACAAACACCTGTTTCTTTTGATCTGCCATGGAAAACCATTGTGAGCAAGGATTAATGTTGCTGTGAATCCTAAACCATGGATGCAGGAGAAAATGCACTCACTCTGAAGAATTCTAGTGCAGAGTTGAACATGATTTCATAGGATCATGGTTGTACATCACACAGTTTCTGATATACATTCACATATTAGTTCTGTTCTATTGAATATAATGGGAATAAATGTAAAAATGTATCTGCTTGTAAAACCCACACTAATGGAGTCTAGTTGAACTGGTTCTTAGTCAACACTTGTTTCTCAAAGGGGAACATTATTTCACCTCACCAGCCTTGGATAACACAGGATTGCAGAAAAGCACACACATGTTTCTTTTGACCTACCAGTGGAAGAAAAGCCAGGTGAGCTAGGAAGAATGTTGCTTTAAACCCTAAACCATTTAACGAGGAGAAAATACACTCCCTCTGAGGACTTCTAGGAATGAGTAGAACAAGATTTCACTGGCACATATTGCATATCACAGGGTTTCAGAGATACACTCACTTATTAGTTCTGCAATATTGAATATAATGGGAATATGGGTAAAAATGATTCTATGTGTAAAACAATAACTAATGAAGCTGAGTTAAAGTGGTTCTTAGTCCACACTGGTTTCTCAAAGGGGAATATTATTTCCTCAGGCCAGCCTTGGACAACACTGGATTCCAGTGACACACACATGTTTCTTTTTGCCTACCAAGGAAAGAATATCATTGTGATCATGGATGAATTTTGATTCGAATCCTAAACAGTGGAAGTAGGAGAAAGACACTCAGTCTGAACACTTCTAAGGATGAGTTGAATGTGATTTCACTGGCACATCCTTGTACATCACAGGGTTTCAGAGATACACTCACATACTAGTTCTGCCTTATTTAATATAATGGGGATAATGTATAAAATGTATCACCTTGTAAAGCAAAAGCTAATGAAGCTGAGTTCAACGGCTTTTTAGGCAACACTTGTTTCTCTAATGCAAACATTATTTCAATGGGCAAGGCTTGGACAACAGAGGATTGCAGAGATACACACACGATACTTTTTCCTATAAAGGAAAAGCCACTGTGGGCAAAGTTGAATGTTGTTATAAACCCTGAACTGTGAAAGCAGGAGAAATGGCACTCACTCTGAAGACTTCTAAGACAGAGTTGAACAAGATTTCTCAGGCACATACTTGTACATCACAGGGTTTCAGAGATACACTCATATGTTTTTCTGTACTATTGTACATAATGGGGAAAAGGGTAAAAATATATTCACTTATAAAACAGAAAATAATGAAACTCAGTTGAAGGGGACCTTAGTCAAAACTTGTTTCTCAAAGTGGAACATTATTTCAACTGGCCAAGCTTGGACAACACAGGATTGCAGAGATACATGCACATGTTTCTTTTGACCTACCAAGGAAAAGCCAAGGAGGAATTTTGTGTAAGCCCTAAACCATGGAAGCAAGAGAAAAGGTATTCACTCTGGACACCTCTAGGATGGAGTTGAACAAGATTCTCTGGCACATGCTTGTACATGACAGGGTTTCAGAGACACACTCACACATTAGTTCTGTCCTCTTGAATATAATGGGGATAAGGGATAAAATGTATCAGCTTATAAATCAGAAGCTAATGATGCTGAGTTCAAGCGGATCTTAGGCAACACTTGTTTCTCAAAGTGGAACATTATTTCAACTGGCCAGGCTTGGACATCATAGGACTGCAGAGGTACACACACATGTTTCTTTTGACCTACCAAGGAAAGCCATTGTGGGCAAGGATGAATGGTGCTATAAACTCTAAACCAAGGAAGCAGGAGAAAAGCCACTTACTCTGCAAACTTCTAGGACAGAGTTGAACAAAATTTCACCAGTACATTCTTGTACATCATAGTGTTTCAGAGATACATTCACATATTTGTTCTGCACCATTGAATAGAATGGGAATAAGCATAAACATGAATCCACTTGTAAATCAAAAACTAATGAAGCTGAGTTGAAGGTATTCTTTGTCAAGACTTCTTTCTCAAAGCAGAACATTATTTCAACTGGCCAGACTTGGACAACACACTGTTGCACAGGTACACACATGTATTTCTTTTGACCTACCAAAGAGAAGCCATTGTGGGCAAGGATGACTGTTGCTGTAAATGCTTAACCATGGAAGCAGGAGAAAAGGAACTCACTCTGAGGACTTCTAGTGCAGAGTTGAACATGATTTTTTGGCACATGCTTGTACAACACAGGGTTTCAGAGATATACTAACATAATATTTCTGCTCTATTGAATATAACAGGGATGAGGGTAGAAAATGAATCTGCTTGTAAAACAAAAACCAATGAAGTGGTGTTCAATTCATTCTTAGTCAACACTTGTTTCTCAAAGGGGAACATTATTTCAACTGGACAGCCTTGGACAACACACGATTGTGGAGAGACACACACATTTCTTTTGACCTACCAAGGAAAAGCCATTGTGGGCACAGATGATTGTCACTGAAAATCCTAAAGCTTAGAAGTAGGTGAAAGGCACTCACTCTGAAGAGTTCTAGAGAAGAGTTGAACATGATTTCTATTGGGTTCTTTCTTGGGTTTCTCTCTCAGTGCATTGTGGTTGGAATCAAGAGGTGTGTGCCTGGATGCTGCACCTGTTGGCAGGTCTATGGCTGGAGAAAAGAGCATCACAAACAGGATGAAAGGACAGGGGTTTGTTCACAAAGCAGGAGAAAGGAATGGAGGAATAGGGAGAGGGGAAAGGGGAGCTGGAGAAGGGGAGTGCTCAGCTGCTGTTTCTGCCACTGGGGCAGAGACTCCTGTGTGTCATTGCTCTTCTAGCTCACAGCTTTTGCCACTTCAGGGGCCCTGTGCTTGACTTCCAGAGTCTTGCCTCTCAAAGCTGTCAGCCCGTGTAGGATATCTGGCATTGTCAAGGTTGGGATTGGATAGAGGTGGCAGGTGGTTTGAAGTATGATGAAGGCAGGTCAGAGGAAGGCTGATGACTAGGCTAGGGACACGAATAAATGGGCCTTTGGCCCTTAAGGAACCACAAAGACCCAGTGAGTTTCTCTTGGATTGTGTTCATAATGGCTGTTGAATTCTGAACTTCAGAGTTTAAATGCCCTGATAGCTGGCCAATCAGGGGTACAAGGTTGGATCAGAAATGACCCATTGAGCACCAGGTGGGCTTTAGATGCTACCATAACTTAGGTGGCATCTTGACCCACTTGATGGGAGGGGGGAAGAGTGAGATACCCAGATGTATGGCAAAGGTAACTCATTACTATCTTGCCACATAGGATTCAATGGCAGCAAATGACCCGGATATATGTAAGGGTCCATTGCCCTGGAGGAGAGGGGTCAGTCCTCCAAGTGGGCTAGATGAGCTCCTGGTACCAGCCATGTTTGGGGTACTCTCTATCCCCCTGGGAATTCCAATACCTGCCTGCTTTTATTTACAAATTTATAGAGAAAGGGTTACATGGTAACATATCTCCAAGCGTAATAACATTGTGTTACATCAAAATACAACAAATAATTACAAGTGTATACTTTGAATCACACAGAGTTGACATAAGAGCAGGCACATATATTCACATTCTAAAATTTGGGAAGCCCCTGGGAGGGTGATCAGTCCTCTGGCAGGTTCTGTTCTCCTAATTAGGCTACTGTGACTGGACCAGCCAAGTCACAGCAATTGCTGTTAGAGAAACATCTCTAATTAGTTTATAATGTTTTTAACGTATTGTAGATAGGGGAGATTCACAGGACATAGCTTCATGGGCAGACATAATTCTATTTATGTTATCCAATTTGACAATTTTATGTCTTACACAAACTATAACTATGACTATAGCAAGAAGTATAATTATTCCTGCTATTAGTATAAAAAGTGGGTGTATCACCCATCCCCAGATAAATGGGTTTAGTTTAGTTATTCTGTCTGCTATCCCAGACAAGATCCCTGCTTCCGATAATTCTGGTGGATTTAAGTCATATAGCTCCTTGATTTTTTTATGCAAGTGCATCTTATCTGTGACATGGGAGGGGCAATTGGTGTCATCTGTTACTATTTTTGCTTCCATAGCACTCAATAGACCTGTCCTGATAGATTGTCCCCAAGGCCCTTTACAATCAAGGGCATTATGTAGCCTTGATGGCCATGCATATCATCCCAGGGGACCAGAAATTTTGTTGGGGAGGAGTGTTGTAATCCTCCTACCCCTCTTACAATGGGTCCTTTTACTATATCCCATAAACGAGGAATCTCCTCCCTCCTTAGTACTGTCCTATCTGCACCAGTGTCCAATAGACACTTAATAAATTTATTATTAAAAGTCAAGTATATTGAGGGTCTTTTACCCCCCTCAATTGGGGCAACTCAATTAATTTCAATAATTTCAGAGGAAGAGTCATCCCCAATTACCACTTTCTGGATTGGCCCTAATTCCTCCTCCCAGTCTATTGAAATTATTTCTAGGTCTGTCGTATCCTTTTCTTTTTCTTTAGGAGGGTCCAGCTTATATGAAAACCTCTAGGTTACCACCTTATTTTTATCTTTGGTGGTTTCCTTATCATTATTGACTATCCTCATACATTGATTGCAAGCTCCTCCCTTTATCTGTTATTGCTACTGGGAAGGCAGTTATTGACTCCTTCTTGTCCTCAGGGAACCTGTATCCTGTGTTGTTATTTTTTCCATTAGGGGGACCAATTTATCAAGTGAGCTCTCAGTTATATTTTCTTTACAACTTTTTATGCTCTTACATGTGATCTTACTTTAGGGAGGATCCCTATTACAGATGAAAGAGCTTGGCAAATGGGAACTGACCACAGGGCAACTCCACAGCTCCATCCTTTTCTGGTAATTGCAGGGACTCAGGGCTTTTCATCTTTTCCCTTTGTTTCTTCATTTTCTTCCCATATGTCCCATTAGAGCTGAAGTCGAGGCAAGAGCTCCAAAACTATATATCACACTTGCAGATGATACCACAAACTGCCTCTTTTCAACTGAAGAAATTTTCTTGACCTATTTCCATATTTCCTATGAATTTTGACTGAGGATGGCCCTATGTACTGCATGTAGCCTCTGGCCACAATCTCTGTGTTCTAAAGCCCCTGCCCTTGTGGTGACTAAGATTTATTCTACACTCCAATCTCCATGGCATTTTCTGTGGACTCACCCTACTGCTTGATTTACTCAAGTCTCTCTCCTCGTTTGTGGTTCCACATCGCCATATTGCGTCCATCCTGGAAACCAAGTTTCCAGCAGGTGTACCTTGGCAGTCTCAGATCATGACATTGAAAGCGGGGCCAGAAATGAATCCCATTTTATACCACTGAAGAGAAGTAAAATATCTAAACGCCTCAAAGGAACCAGGTGTCATGATTTCTTCTCTTTCAAACATGGCTAGGACAGGCAGTATCCTTGTACACACACACACAGTAACACACAAACACACACACACTCAATCACGCACTCAAATTCACAAACACACACAACCATATGAAAATGCTCTCATATGAGGAGTATTTGCCGAAGCATTTCTGATGTGAGTAGATGTTTCTACACAGGGTGGGTTCTACACATTTTCCCTGCTATTTCTATTGCTATAGGATATTATCCTGGTGAGGTCTCCTCTTTGAAACATACAACACATCTGGTATTTCCTTGTAGGTTCTCCTAGTGTGCCCTCCTTCATCATTTCCGCGGGGTGGAGCATGCCCTTGGTCACATGATTTTCAGACAGGTCTGGGACAGAAAGGGTGGGCAGTGGATCTGTGTGTGTACAGGTTCTTACTGTGCATCCCTGCCTGGCCTGAAATGAAACATCCTTTGCCTGCCTTCCCACTGATGGCACATGTTGTGTGCTACTGAATGCCTTCAGACGAATGACTGTTCTTTCCTTGCTTTTCTGAGGGCCTCCTCCTCCCTCTCCTCCTCCTCCTCCTCCTCCTTCTTCTTCTTCTTCTTCTCCCTCTTCCTCCTTCTTCTTCTTTGCTCTTTTGTATCCAGAACCTCTGATGGGTAATTACAAACGCAGCCACCAGTTCCCAGTGAGCTGCACACCCAGGAGCTAATTGATTTGGTGTGTGGAGCCAGCCTCTCACCAAATTGCACAAGATGAGTCAACAAACTCAAGATTAACCTTGCATGGAATTCTGCCTCTATCATCACTCCCAATCTCTCTCCCTTTCATCACTCTCTGTCTCGCTCTCTGTCTCTGTCTCTCATCTCGACTTTGTGCTCATTCCTGGAGATATTATCAGTCTCCAATTCTACCATCCAATCATCATTGTACTGCTGAATTAATGACTGAGAGAAGTATGCTGACTTATCTCCCGCAACACTTGGCTGTATTCTATTTCCTGGTACCCAGTGGCAAGATGTGGGGCTCCAAGCTGTACCCAGACAGGCACTCTGCCTGTCAAGCAGCTGTGGTCCTGAGGATGCTTGAGGGGGAAGCAGCTGGAGGAGGGTAAGCTTGAGGACACATTTGTCTCGTTTACCTCAGAGACACACTGACTCCAAAATCAACAAAATTCAACAAATCAAAGGGAGCAGGGCTGTGGAGTCATTCCAGTGGTGTATGCTTGATATGATGTTTGAGGCTTTGGATTCCATTACAAAGTACCTAAATAGAAGGGTTTTTTAAAATTTTTCCCTGTTTCTTTTTATTTTTTTCTTTTCTTTTCTGTTTTTAAACTAGGTGGCATTATTTGAATTTCACTTTTCAGGGCCCAAACATTGGAAATAGAAATCGGGTTTGTCCATTTTTCCTCGGTTTCTTTTTTCCATTGCTGGGGATGTGAAGCAGGAGAATCCCAGGTGAGTGTATGGGAGGGTATGTGTGCCCATATTGGTTGAACATCTTGCCCAGTCAGCTACTACCCATATGCTTTCGGGAGGCCATCCCTGTAGTGTTTTCCCCTGTGAGGTTTTCATGGTTTCAGCTTCAGAGATATAGGACTCCAGATTCCAAACTTGAGACCAGAAAGAACATAGATACGTGTGTTCCATAATAAGCACCGCCAATGGAAAAATAGAGTCCATGCTGCTGACAGGCACTGTGGACCTCCCTCCCCTGCTATTCCTAATGAGTTCTGTGGCCACCTTTTTTTTAGGAGTGGGCTTTCAGGACCATTCTCCCACACTTACCTTTTTGGGAAGAAACCCAGCTCCTCAGGCAGGAGGCAGCTGTGCTCTACCCACTTAGCCAAAGCCCCAGTCAGCCCACTGAGGCATCTGAGCTTCTTACCTCTGAGTGTAACCTCCATTCCTCTTCAGGTGAAAGAGCTTGGCAAATGGGGACTGACCACTGGGCACCTCGACAGCTCCATCCTTTTCTGGTAATTGCAGTGACTCGGGGCTTTTCATCTTTTCCCTTTGTTTCTTCATTTTCTTCCCAGACATCCCGTTAGAGCTCTAGCCTAGGCAAGAGCTCCCCCACTATATATCACACTTGCAGATGCTACCACAAAGTGCCTCTTTTCAATTGAAGATTTTTCTTTACCTGTTTCCATATTTGCTATTAATTTTGACTTGGATGGCCCTAAATACTGCGTGTAGCCTCTGGCCACAATCTCTGTGTCCTAAAGCCCCCGCCCTTGTGATTACTCTGCTTTTCTGTCCAGTCCATTCTCCTTGGCTTTTTCTGAAGACTGCCCTATTGGTTGATTTACTCAATTCTCTCTTCTCATTTGTGGTTCCACAGCACCATCTTGCGTCCGTGCTTGGAACCAAGTTCCCAGCAGGTGGACTGTGGCAGTCTCCTACCATGACATTGGAAGGAGGGCCAGAAATGAACCCTAATTAGTACCACTGAGGAATCGTGAGACCTGTAAATGCCTCAAAGGAACCAGTTGTCATGATTTCTTCTCTTTCAAACATGGCTAGGACAGTCAGGATACTTGTACACACAGACACACACAAAAACACACAAGTGCACAAAAACACACACTCAAATTCACAAACACACACAACCATATGACAAGGCCCTCGTATGAGCAATACATCCTGAAGCATTTCAGATGTGAGTAGATGTTTCTATAAGGTGTGGGTTCTATACGTTTTCCCCGATGTCTCTATTGTGGTAGGATAATATCCCGGTGAGGTGTCATCCTTGAAACACACAAAACATCCAGTATTTCCTTGTAGGTTCTCCTAGGGTGCCTTCCTTCATCATTTCCCCAGGGTGGAGCATACCCTTTGTCACATGGGATTAAGATAGGTCTGGTAGAGAAAGGGTGGGCAGTGGATCTGCGTGGGTACAGATTCTTGCTGTGCATCCCTCCTTGGCCTGAAATGAAACATCCTTTGCCTGCCTTCCCACTGATGGCAGTGAACACGTGGATTGCTACTGAATGCCTTCAGATGAATGACTGCTCTTTCTTTGCTTTTCTGAGGGCTGCCCCCTCCCCCTCCCCTTCTTCTTCTTCTTCTTCCTCTTCCTCTTCCAGAACTTCTGATCGTATTTAAGAGTGCAACCACCAGTTCCAAGTAAGCTGCACACCCAAGACCTAATTGACTTGGTGTGTGGAGCCAGCCTCTCACCAAATTGCACAAGATGAGTCAACAAACTCGAGATTAACCACGGGTGGAATTCTGCCTCTTTCACTCTCAATCTCTCTCCCTCTCCATACCTGTCTCTCTCTGTGTGTCTCTGTCTCTCATCTTAACTCTGTGCTCATTCCTGGAGATATTGTCAGTCGGCAATTCTACCATCCAACCATCACTGTACTGGTGAATTAATGAGTGATAGAAGTACACAGACTTATGTCCCACAGAACGTGGCTGAATTCTAGTTCCTGGTGTTCAGTGGCATGGTGTGGGGCTCCAAGCAGTACCCAGCTGGGCACTCTGTCAAGAAGCTGTGCTACTGAGGACACTTGAGGAGGAAGCCCCTGGAGGAGGGCCAGTTCAAAGACACATTTTTCATGTTTCCCCCAGAGACACTCTGACTACAAACACAACAAATTTCAACCAGTAAAAGTAAGCAGGGCTGTGGGGTCATTCCAGTGGTGTATACTTGTTATGATTTTTGAAGCTGTGGATTCCACTGCAAAGTATCTAAATAGAAGGTATAGTTTTTTTTTTCTTTTTTCTTTTTTTTAAAGTAGATGGCCTTAGATGAATTTCAGGTTTCAGGGCCAGAACCTTGGAAGTATAAAGAGGCTTTGTCCAATTAGCCTCAGTTTCTTTTTTCTGTTGCTGGGGATGTGAAGCAGGAGAATCCCAGGTGAGTGTGTGCCAATGGGAGGGTGTGTGTGCCAATGATGGATAAACATCTTCCCCAGCCAGCTACTACCCTTATACTTTGGGGAGGCCCTCCCTGTAGTGTGCTCCCCTCTGAAATTTTTATGGCTTCAGCTTTGGAGTTACAGGACTACAGATTCCAGACTTGAAACCAGAAGGAATGTAGATATGTGTCTTCCAAGATAAGAACCTACCAACCAAAAAATAGAGTCCATGAGGCTGAGAGGTACTGTGAATATGTCTCCACTGCTATTCCTAATGAGTTCCAAGGCTGGCTTTTATCAGGACTGGGCTGCCAGGACCATTCTCCCACACTTGCCTTGTTGGAATCAAACCCAGTTCTTCAGACAGGAGACAGCTGTGCTCTACCCACTGAGCCAAAGCCCCAGCCCACCCACTGAGGCATCTGAGCTTCTTACTTCTCAGTGTAACCTCCATTCCTGTTCAGGTTAAGAGCTTGCCAAATCAGAACCAAACACAGGGTACCTCCACATCTGCACGCATTTCTGGTAATTGCAGTTAATCAAGGCTTTTCATCTTTTCCCTTTGTTTCTTCATTTTCTTCCTATATGTCCTGTTAGAGCTGAAGTTGAGGCAAGAGCTCCAAAACTATACACCACACTTGCAGATGATACCACAAAGTGCCTCTTTTCAATTGAAGAAATTTTCTTGATCTATTTCCATATTTCCTATGAATTTTGACAGAGGATGGCCCTACATATAGCATGTAGCCTCTGGTCCCTACCTCTGTTCTAAATCCTCTGCCCCTGGAGTGACTCCGCTTTTGTGTACAGCCCATTCTCCATGGCTTTTTCTGTGTATTTGCCCTACTGCTTGATTTACTCCAGTCTCTGTCCTCCTTTGTGGTTCCACAGCACCATCATGCATCCAAGCTGGGAACCAAGTTTCCAGTAGGTGGACATTGGCAGTCTCAGATCATGACATTGGAAGGAGGGCCAGAAATGAACCCCATTTTGTACCACAGAAGAAATCTGTAAAGACCTAAAAGGAACTAGGTGTCATGATTTATTCCCTTGCAAACATGGCTAGGACAGGCAGGATCCTTGTACGCACACACATAGACACACACAAACATACACACACACACACTCAAATGCACAAACACACACAACCCTATGACAAGGCCTTAGTATGAGCAGTACTTCTGAAGAATTTCAGATGTGAGTAGATGTTTCTATATAGGGTGGGTTATACACATTTTCCCTGTTATTTCTATTGCTGTAGGATATTATCCTGGTGAGGTCTCCTCTTTGAAATTTATAACATTTGGTATTTCCTTGTAGATTCTCCTAGGGCGCCCATCTTCATCATTCCCCCATGGTAGAACGTGCCCTTTGTCACATGGTATTAAGACAGGTCTGGGAGAGAAAGGGTGGGCAGTGGATCTGTGTGTGTACAGGTTCTTGCTGTGCATCCCTGCCTGGCCTGAAATGAAACCTCCTTTACCTGCCTTCCCATTGATGGCAGTAAACACATGGTGTGAGACTGAATGCCTTCAGATGAATGACTGTTCTTTCTTTGCTTTTCTAATCACTTTCGTCGTCGTCGTCTTCTTCCTCCTCCTTCTCCTCCTCCTCCTCCCCCTCCTGCTCCTCCTCCTCTTCTTCTTCCTCCTCCTCCTCCTCCTCCTCCTCTTCTCCTCCTCCTCCTTCTTCTTCTTCTTCTTCTTCTTCTTCTTCTTCTTCTTCTTCTTCTTCTTCTTCTTCCTCTTCTTCTTCTTCTTCTTCTTCTTCTTCTTCCTCTTCCTCTTCTTCTTCTTCTTCCTCTTCTTCTTCTTCATTTTCTGAACCTATCATGGGTACTGAATAAGGCAGCTACCAGTTCCCAGTGAGCTGCAAACCCAGCAACTGATTGACTTGGTGTTTGGAGGCAGCCTGTTACCAAATTGCACAAGATGAGTCAACAAACTCCAGATTAACCACACGTGGAGTTCTAACTCTATTGTCACTCTCAATATCTCTCACTCTCCATCACTCTCTATTTCTCTCCATGTCTCCATCTCTCATATCAACTTTGTGCTCATCCTTGGAGATATTATCAGTCACCAATTCTACCTTCCAATCATCATGGTACATTCCAGTGGTGCATACTGGTGAATTAATGAGGGAGAGAAGTATGCAGACTTATCTCCCCTAGCACGTGGCTGTATTCTATTTCCTGGTACCCAATGGCAAGATGTGGGGCTCCTAGAAGTACCCAGCCAGGCACTCTTTCTGTGAAACACCTGTGTTCCTGAGGATTCTTGAAGAGAAAGCAGTTTTAGGAGGGTGAGTTCAATTACAAATTTACCCTTTTTAACTCAGAGACACTCTGACTCCAAACGCAACAAAACTAAACTAATGAAAGTAAGCAGCGATGTTGGCTCATTCCAGTGGTGTATACTTGGTATGACCTTTGATGCTTTGGATTCCTCTACAACATACATAAATGGAAGGGATTTTTTTCTTTTATCTTTTTATTTCTTCTTTTTTTTTTCTCTCTTTTTTCTTTTTAACTAGATGGCCTTGTTGAATTTCAGGTTTCAGGGCCAGAGCCTTGGAAATATAAAGAGGCTTTCTCCATTTAGCTTCAGTTACTTTGTATCCTTCCTGGGCATGGAAAGCAGGAGAATCCCAGGTGAGTGTATGGGAGGGTAGGTGTGCCCATGCTGGATGAACATATTGACTTTTAAATTAGCTTATATTTTTTCAATCCACCAACAGTCTAATAAAACATAGAGGATGGCAGACAAATACTTGGAGAATATATTCAAACCATAGTGCAAGTAGACTTACTGACCTCAGACACTGCAAGTTGATTCAAACATGTATGACACATTAACCCCAACCCTCACCCACACACAAATCCCATCCCCGATCACAACAATTACCCTAACACTAACCTGAACACTAAGGTTAACCCTGGCCCACACATAGACCACATCCCTAACCACAACCATTACCCTAACCCCAACAGGAACCCAAACCCTAAACCCTAAACCTAGCCCTAACCCTAACCCTTTCCTGACCACAACCACTACCCTAACACTAACCCTTGGCCTATACCTAACCCACACACAGAATGCATCTCTGACCACAAACGTTACCCTATTCCTAATCCTATCCCCAACCCTATCATCACACACTATTCTGAACTGAACATAATTGATTGAATTTAATGTGATTCACACATTTTAAGCCACTTGTAATGGATCAGAGTTTACATAGTTTTTTGGCAATTTGGCAAGTAAAATGCAGCCAAATGTATTTTTGAAAATGTAATTCAACTCAGATCCAGACACTGGAAAATGACCACTGCACAATTTATCATATTTTGAAACTCTAATCTGCACACTTCCAACAGCTTTAGTAGGCTACAAAATCAAAGAAATCTTAAGGAGATGGTAAAATAAGGAAATGACCAACAACAGTGCACAAACCATGAGACCCCAGCAAATATGTGTGGACTGTCTGGCCTGAGTAGTCCTGGACAACCACACAGTCTTGAACTGACTTTTCTTTGTCCTCCTATTCCACATCTTCTCAGGTTGAATTAGGCACATTAAACATCCTACTACTTGCTAAATCCTCAGAGGAGCATCCCAATTGCACCCATCATTGGTTTAATTTCACAATATCAGATATTCACTCTGTTGACTTAAATAATACTGGCATTACTGAAGACAAGAATGGTTCAAATGGTTCTTCTCATATTCATCCTGGCTTGCCTTTTTTGAATTAGCTTATATCTTTTCAGTCTACTAACTGTCTAATAAAACCAAGAGGATGACACAACAATACTTGGAGAATATATTCAATCCATAGTGCAACTAGACTGACTGACCTCACATACTGCAAGTTGATTCAAACTTGCATGATGCATTAACCTTAAGCCTCACCCACACCAAACCCCATCCCCAACCACAACCATTACACTAACCCTAATCCTAGCCCTAAACCTAACCCTCACCCATACACAGACGCCATCTCTGACCACAACCATTACCCTAAAGCTAACACTAACCCTAATGCTAAACCAAAACCCTGACCCTAAACCTATCCCTAACCCTAACCCATTTCTGACCACAACCATTACCCTAACCTAGCACTAAACAAAACCCTAAACCTCACCCACACACAGAGGCCATCCCTGACCACAAACATTACCCTAACCCTAAGCATAAACCATAAACCTAACCCTAAACTTAGCCCTAAACCTTCCCTGACCACAACTATTACACGAACCATAACCCTAGCCCTAACCCTAACCCCAACCCACACACAGATCACATCTCTCACCACAACCATTACCTTATCCCTAACCCTAACCCTAACCTACTAAATCATCAGAGAAGCATCCTAATTTCACCCATCATTGTTTTAATTTCACACTATTTACATTCACTGTGTTGATTTTAATAATATTGGCATTACTAAGACAAGAATAGTACAAATTATTGTTCTGGTAATCATCCTTGCTGGTTCAGTCTTGGACTTTTTGAAATAGCTTATATATTTTCATTCCACCAACCATCTATTAAAACCAAGAGGATGGCAGACCAATACTTGGAGAATATATTCAATCCATACTGCAACTAGACTTACTGACCTCAGACACTGCAAGTTGATTCAAACTTATATGACACAGTAACCTTAACCCTCACCCACACACAAAAACCCATCCCCCGCCAAAACCATTATGCTAACCCTAACCCAAACCCTAAGCATAACCTTCACTCACATACAGACACCATCCCTGACCACAACCATTACACTAAACATAACACTAAATATAACCCTAAGTGGAAACCCTGACCCTAAACATAGCCATAACCCTAACCCATTCTGTACCACAACCCTAACCCCAACCCTAACCCTAACCCAAACCCTCACCCACACACAGACCCCATTCCTGACCACAATCATTACCCTATCCCTAACATGAAGACTAACCCTAAACCCTACACCTAACCCTAACCCTAGTGCTCACCCTCACCCTTCCCTGACCACAACCATTACCCTAACATTAACCCTAGCAATAACACCAAACCACACAAAGGCCACATCTCTCACCACAACCATTACACTATCCCTAACCCTAACCCCATCCCTACAATCACCCACCACTCTGAACTGAATGTAATTGTTTGAATTGGTTGAATTCCAATGATTCAAACTATTTGAATGCACTTAATATTGCATCAGAATTTACATAGCTTTTTGGCAAGTAAAACGCAGCCAAAAGTATTTTTCAAAATGTAATTCAACGTAGATAAAAACACTGTAAAATGACCACTGCACAATTTATCATATATGCAAACTCTAATCTGCACTGTTTCAATAGTTTTAGAAGCCTACAAAATCAAAGAAACCTTACAGAGACCGATAAGTAATTAAATGACCACAGACACTGCACAAACCATGAGACCCCAGCAAATACCTCTGGACTGACTGGCCTGGGTAGTCATGGATAACCATACAGTCTTGAACTGACTTTTCTTTGTCCTCCTGTTCTACAGGGATCAATACATCTTCTCTGGTTGAATTAGACATGTTAAATGTAATTTAACCCAGATCCAGACACTGTAAAATGACCACACACACAATTGATCACATATTCAAACTCTAATCATCAGTCTTTCAAAAGTTTTAGAAGGCTACAAAATCAAATAAACCTTACAGAGATCACTATCTGATTAAATGATCACAGACACTGCACAAACCATGAGACCCCAGCAAATACCTGTTGACTGTCTCGCCTGAGTAGTCCTGGATAACTATATAGTCTTGAACTGACTTTTCTTTGTCCCCCTGTTCTACAGGGATCAATACATCTTCCAAGGTTGAATTGTTGTTGTTGTTGTTAGGTGCCGTCGAGTCGGTATCCGACTCATAGCGACCCTCATAGGGTTTTCAACGGCTGAGTGCTTCGGGATTGCCTTGGGAGTGGATTGCCAGCCCCTTCTCCCATTTTTGCGGTGCTGGGAATTGAACTCGGGACCTCAGAGACTGCAGTGCAGCGCTCTACCCACTGAGCTAAATCTCAGCCCGT
>VMDO01016455.1:0-47881 GCA_007922755.1 Pedetes capensis | reverse complement strand
GTCATTACCATCATCATCACCATCACCACCACCATCACCCCCATCATCACCACCATGACCACCATTATCACCACCACCATTGACTCCATAATCACCACCATCACCACCATCACCATCACCATCATCCCTATCTTCACCACTGTCATTAGCATCATCATCACCACCACCATCACCAACCCCATTGCCACCATCAACACCACCATCATCACCGCCATCACCAGCACCATTACCACCATCATCACCATCAAATGAAGCTATCAAGGGACTTTGGCACCTAGAGTTCTGGTCCTTCTACTTCAGAAAACTCTGGAAGTCCATGACTTCAACCATTTTGTCAGCCTCTTTCAGATCTATTCATATTTTTGGTCCTCATTTCTGCTAAGTATTATTTTGTCACTATTTTTAGTTAAGAGTTTTTAAAAGGGGATGCGTGAATATAAATAACTTTGAAAAGCAATAGAGTGGTGATAATCCCACCACCCATGATGAAATGGTTTTCACTTTGCCTATTCCTTTCCATGTGAATGTGTGTTTTTATTGTCCAGGCCATTTTGCATTCTGTCATTTGTACTTAAAATACTGTATTTTTTCATTTGGACAAAATTTCCAATATTTGTTTTTAATTGTGGCAGGACATACATGAAAAAATTTCCCTCTTAATCATTTTGAGTGTATATTTCAGTGGGAGAAAGTATACTCATATCATTATGCTACCATCCCTACCATCCATTCAGGGAATCTTTTTCATTTTATAAAACTAAAATTCTGTATTCATTAAACAATTCCCCATACCCTTCTCCCTAGCCTCTAGCAGCCACGATTTACATTTTGTCTCTGTGAGTGTGGCTACTCTATGGACTTCATTTAAGTGGAATTATACGGTGTCCTTTTGTGGCTAGTTTATTATACTTATATTAATATCCTTAAATTTCATCTATGTTGTAGCATGCATTAGAATTTTATTCCTTTTTAAGGCTAAATAATATTCCATTATATGTACAGATTCCATTTTATTTATCCATCTGCCAATGGATATACCATTATTTTAACGACAACATAGTATTGCCTTAGACTGTTATAATGTACTTAGACCATTTCATTTATTTATTTATTTCCCATTTAAAATTGTGTGTCTTTATGGTTTGAATCTCTCTAAAATTAGAATCAAGCAAAACCTGGCCATTCAAGCATTCATCGAATCTATGTTCCAGGTGCTGCACTGGGATTGGGGAAATAGAATTGGAGAAGACATGGTTCTCACACTGAAGGTGCTCAATTTAGAGGGGCCAATGATAAGTTAATTGATCAGAATAATTCACTGCCTGGAATACAGCAGGTAGCATCCCCATTTCCTGCCCCTTGTGATTTCTCTTACTTTTTTTTTTTAGATTTCCCAGTGGCATTTGCATCTCCATCGAAGGCATAAATCTAAGCTCGCAAGTAACCAAGTGCATTAGCCCAATGTACCCTACGACTCGGGGCTGGCAGTGTGTCAGGAAACCGGTTTGGACTATGCAGAGCTGTGACCCCAGCCCACCTTTACAAAACAGTACGATGGAATCCAGACACTGTCTCATCGTTTGCAGAAGATCAGTTCCCGCCGTCTTTATTGTCTGTAGCAGCCCCAGTGACAGGTGCTGGCACGGCGAACCCCATTTAATCTCACTAATGCATCCCTTTCCACGGGTGGACCAAGCCCAGGCCCATTCCAACGAGTTGAACTCAGCCATCACTTACCATAAGGAATCACATTAAATGCTAATGGGCACCCGGAGACCCTCCGTGCGGCTTGCTGAGTGATGCGCCCTCCTCCGAGGGAGCTGGTGATGGCTTGCAGATCCAAATGAGGTGACCCTCTCAGCTCTTGGCTCAAGGTCCAAGGCTTCAGACGGTTCTTTTCCAGTTCCAAATACAAAGGGATCTATCTAGCAAATGTCAGCGGGAGGCCGGGCTGGACTTTGGTCTATATTCTTCCGGCATATTCTAGAGCCTTCTAGAATATTCTAGAGGTGGCTCAATTTTTTTCTTCACCGCACTTTGATGTTAGGGACAAAACAGATGTCATGAAAATACCCAACACCATTCTCTAGCAGGGCATAGAGCTTTTGATGACAGCAGAGTAAGGAATATAATGCAGCTTCTTCCTCTGGGTGGATGAGCATTCTTCTCAAACTCTTTTTCCTCCTGTGTGGCTGTAGAGTGATAGTCCTGGTTAGGGGGTTCCTTCTTCATTAGGAAACTAGATCAGGCCAGGCCCCAAGAGAGGAGCAGGCAGCTGGCTTTGGAGGCGACACTCCTTTCCTTTCCTCTCCTCTCCTCTCCTCTCCATCTTTTCTTTCCTTTCCTCCCCTCTCTCCCCCTTCCTTCCTTCCTTCTTTCCTTCCTTTTATCTCTCTTCCCCCTTCTATTCCCACTCCCCCTCTCTTCCCCTTCTCTCTCTCTCTCTTCCCCCTTCTCTCTCTGTCTCCCTCCCTCTCTCTCTCTCTTCCCCATTCCCTCTCTCTCTCTTTCTCTTTCTCTCCCCAGGGTTTTATCACACTCATGGTCTCCCTGTCCCATTCTCCTTAGTGCTGGGTCTCCACGCTTGCACAGCCACACCTGGCTTGGCCTCTTTCTTTCCTTCCCTTCTCCTGCAAGTTCCAGAAGGCCTCTCCCAGGGAATCCTGACCTGAAGTCTTCCAGATTTTCTCCTTACCTTCTGCCACATAGGCCATAACGGTCCTTAAGGCATGCATGGGGCCCCGGAGGCTCCCCAGGGAAGAAATAGATGAGCATTGGAGCCCGAAGCTCTTGCTGGCAACAGCCTGGCCTCTGCTTGGTGCACCTCTGTAAAAACCATCCAGTTATCAGTGCTCGGTGGAACTGATCTCATTCATGTGGGAGTATTTTGCAGACCTGGACCTTCTCAGAAAGGCTGGCTTTGGGCTTGGTGGGAGGCCCCCGCAGGTTGGGCGGCATAGTGTGTGGAAAGATGCAGCAGTGGAGAGGCCCCTTGCAGACCAGGACAGCACCTTCTTTAGGAGCGGAGCCGATTACTGAAGCGGCGGTCAGACGCTGAGTGGGGCGTGGGAGGGCCATGAGAGAAGAGGGCGTCCTGTGGGGCTGGCGTGGGGACGGCTACAGGAGAGAGGAGCAAGGAGGGGAGGGTGAGGCTTTCAAGACGTCTTACTATAGAGCATGAGCCAAACTCCTTTCAAGTTCTTTAAGAGACTTCAGAAAAGATTTACATTTATTAATTATTTCTGGCTGCCAAACTATTGTTTATAAAAGAGCTACTCCATGCAGAGACTGGACCTCTTGCCTGATTTTATTTAGATTCTAAATTCTTTAAGATCCAGTGTGGTCTAAAGCACAAGGGTATCATAATTTTCCTTTCCTAGGGACTATCTGCCTGCAGCTCTACCACTGTGGCATCCGATCCCGTCAGATCTCAGACAGCCTGGGAACACCCAGGGCTGTAGGTTGGGGAGAAGGACCTAGAAGCCCACTGCCAAAAGAACAATCAACCATCAAAACTCCTAAGAGTATCAGGGAAGCACTGACATAGAGCCAGGCATGGCACAATGTTGTGGGGTGTTCTATCTGTTGTACATAGGGTCGCTAGGAGTCAGACACCAACTCCACAGGACCTCACAACAACAACAAGGAACTACCAGGATCTGTGTTCTAATTTAATGCTCCCCACAGCCATTATGAGATCAATAATAATATCCAGATTTGATAGATAAAAAATGTGAGCCACAGAGAGGTAAAGGGACTAACTCAAGGTCACACAGCTTGGAAGCAATCATTAGGGCCTCTGGGTTAGAACTCAATTCTTACCGAGGAGAACTGACTGCATTTGATAGCTGGGCAGAGTCTGTCTAGAAGAGACTTGGGGTCTTTCCCTAGGAAAAAGACCTCAAAAAAGTACAGTCGAAAGGCCCCAAGTAGCAGGAGAATCAGGAACTAAGGCTTCCATGTCTCTGTTGCTTCGACTAATTGATTCATTGTGGAATGGGACAAGGCACCCTGTGGCCGAAGGGCCCACATTTCCTTTCCAACCTGATGCTCTGCTGGGGCAGCGTAGTGGGAGAGAGATGGAGTCGGAGGCCGATATCTGAAGATAATTGCTTTTAATTACCAAGTAACTTCGTTAGCATCATGGAATCACTGAAACAAAGATGTCCCTGCCAAACACCTACACAATCATCCTCATGGCCAACAGCCCCACAACAGCCCCAGTGCCTCTCAAGGGTCTCTGGAATTTTGAGGCTCTGTAGCCACTGCCACAACTCAACTCCTGTGTTCTGGGTTAACCCTGTCAAATGTACACACTTGGGAATGTCTTGAGGGCAGAAACCTGCTCGTCCTGGTCCCCAGTGTATAAACCTCTAATTGCGCCCTAGCAAGGGGCTTTGCAAACTTGACACGCTCAAGCATAGGGCGCTCGTGTCCTAAATTCACATGGATACGTGGACTCACACGCGGAACTGCACTCAAGGGCTGCAGCCACAGATCACACGCAGCCCCAGCAGTGGATGCAGAGTGTAATTCAGCTGGAAAATTCCTCGCCCCTTGTGACATCCTCAGGCAAGCACTACTCACAGGCTGTGGTGATGCTGGTATCAACGCACCTGTGGCCTTGCCAAGCATGGGAAAGCACAGTCTGTACAAGTAGGTATGCAGCATGCTTGATGGTGACCATAAATGACTATTGCCAGTTTGTGTATTTATTATACTACGTCCTCTTATTTTATTATGTTCATTTATTTACATATTTACTTATTTATAGATTTGTTTATTTTGCTAGGGGTTGAACCCAGGGCCTCACGCTTGCATGCTTTGCAAGTGCTATACCACTGAGCTGCACCCCTAGTCCCACCTCCCCTCCCTCTCTTTTCCCACTTTTTATTTTGACACAGACCCTTGCTAAGTTACACAGGTTGCCTCTGGTCTCGAACTTGCAATCCTCCTGCCTCTGCCTCCTGAGTTGCTGTGATGACAGGCATGCGCCACCGTGCTTGGCTTGTCTTCTTGTTTTAGAGAGAGAGCATTTCCACTTCTATATAAAAAAAAGCAAGTTTACTATGAAGCCACCTGCAGCGTGAGGCTTACCTCGTCTCCGTCTCCTGGTTGCATATTTTCTTGTGTTTAATCCTGTTGCTCTCTTGTCATGGCCCTAGGAACAGCATGCCATCCCATTTACTTGCGTTTAATCCCATTGCTCTCTTATCACGGCCCCATCCTATGTGTGTACACCCCATTTCACCCAGGTGAGCGGAGGCCACACCATCTCAGTTTCTGTCAAGACACTCTGTAATGACGAGATTGCCTGGGTCTGGGCTGCGTCGATGCCACACGCTGGTCTGCCTAAGGTACAGCTGGTTCTTGAAGCGGGTTTGCTAAGGGAGGAGGTTACAGGTGTTTCTTCCTCCATCTAATGGGGGGACTATGAAGAATTGTGCATTTGTTTCCTTTGGAGTTTTGCACAATCTAAGGGCAGGACGGTCACTGCACACTGTAGGTGGTGAGAACGGGGTGGTCAGGAGAGACGTCCAAATCGCCCAGGGAGGCTGGAACCATCGCAGGGGTTGCATCTGAATTCTCAAAAAATTTTCAAAACCATGTTGGACTGTGTAAGCTCAGTGCTTGCCTTTGTGAGTATGGAAAACTGATAATTATCAATGTGGATTTTTATACATCATAGATTAAAATATAGACTAAGATTATCAACATAGGTAATAGGACAGAGATGAAAGACTAATCAACTGTGTGCATGCATCAGGTAACAAGCAGTTCGTTGGGTCTAGAGATGGAAAGAACAGCATTGCCAAGAAATAGCACACAGATGATGAGGCATTTGAGTTAGGGTTTGAAGGGATGAATAGGAGTTTGCCAAGCAAGGAATAGGGGAGAAGGCATGCTCTTTCATTTAGCAGAATGTCCTGAGCATATACTGGAGGGCATTTTCTAATATGCTAAGAACATACATTGTTTTGTTCTTCTTTCTGTTCCTTTTAATGGGGTTGTTGTTATTAGGTGCCATCGAGTCGTTTCTGACTCATAGCCACACTTATGGGGTTTTCAATGGCTGATTGTTTCGGGATAGCCTTGGGAGTGGATTGCCACGTCCTTCTCCCATTTTTGTGGTGCTGGGAATTGAACCTGGGACCTCAGATACTGCAGAGCGGCGCTCTACCAACTGAGCTAAATCCCAGCCCCTTTAATTGGGTACTTTTATAAAAACAGCCTGTGTAAGTTGAGTCCTCTGGAGATCTGAAATCATTCTCTCCTTGAGTTTCCTGGTTGGTCCTCAAGGCAGAATCTCTTTTTCGAAACGCAAAGAAGCCAATTCTAATTGATTCAGAATTTCTCCACTGCAGATCACGATGGGAGATTATAGTGTTGAAACTGAAATTGCAAGCGTTTGGGCATTGTTAGCACTGCATTTTCCCCAAAAGGCCAACGCATGAGGGTTTGTTCCCCAAGAGTGAGGGAGCACTCCATGTGGGTATCTACCGCTTTGTGTCAATGATGCTGGGGGCAAAGGGCAGGCCCGTGGTCTGCTGGGCAGACACTCTGACTCCAGCCCTGTTTGTAGCGAGAGATTCAGAGCATTTATAGCATCTTCATTTCTGCTTATTGGGGTCCCCACAACCTCAGGGAAGAGAGGTGTGATGGCCTGGCCTCAAAGTGGACCAACACTGGGAGCAGGTGTTGAGGATCACCCACAGGGATTTCCAGAACATTCCTTGTGCCAGAGAGAGGAGAAGCCCTCCTCTGCCTTTGGCATCGCAAGTGCCATCTCCTGGCCAGAGTCCAGACACGGTGGCCCTGGGCTGGATTTTGGACCACAGGCCCGGGCCAGCCCTGGGCCCCTCTGCCCTGGGCTCACCTCCCCTGCCCTGAGCAGAAGGCCCTGGAAACCCTGTGGAAGGAGGTTCCTCGCCACCTGCCCAGGTGAGCCTGGGGTGGGTGGGGTGGAGGGACGACCCACCCGAGCTCCCACGTGGGTCTCCACTGCTGACTTGAAAACTGGAGCTTCCGGAAACGCTCACCTCCGGAGCTTAAGGCTCTGGGTGCCGCAGGGCCCTTGGTGCGTCTCCAGGCGGCCCGGAAGGGCAGCTCGCACCAGACGACCTTGGCACCCTCAGTGTGTGCGTGAGGCCTGCCATACCCCACTGGCGCGCGATGATCACGTCAACCCCTGGGCATCAGAGCACCTCGGGTTTTCTGGGAGATGGTGGGTGAGCTCCCGAGGCGCTGTCAGACCCGCCCGGCTGGCTGGAGCGGCTGCCACGGGAGGGCAGCGTCCTGCCCTCGGGAGAGCCCACAAAGGGTCTTATTCTGACCTCCCCACAGCGTGGCTGGGCACCAGTCCAGGGGGGGTTGAGATCTGCAGGTGACGTCCAGGGCCAGCCGGGGCTGCGGAGATCTCACGCCCACGCGTGTTCCGCACCCATCGCACCCATCGCCTTCTGTGAGCTCAGCCTCAGGTTGGCTCCCTATTCAGCTCCCGGGCTGACAGATTTCCCAGAGCCCTGCCTGACCTGGGGCCGGGCTGGACCTTTAGGCCCCTCCCCCCTGAGACCCCTCCCCCAGATCAAGCCTCCCGTGCTGGGAGAGGCAAGGCTGGCACGATCCTGCACGAAAGAGAACGCTGACCGTGTCCCGGGTGTCCTTTAAGCCCCGTCCCCTGGGGCGCGAGCGAGGCCCGGTTGGCCCTTTCTGTAGATCCGCTCGTTCGCTGCCCTTGTTGTGGCTTTCCCGGCGCACCGCACACGCACCTACCATGCACAGGCCAGCATCTGTTCTGGAGCCTTCTCTGGCTCCATCTTGCTCCCTGCACACTTGCAACTACCACACAGGGCCTTCCTCCTAGGATCTGGCAAGGCTCCCGCAGCAAGGGGTCAGTGAGTTAGGAACCTTCTGTGACCCCAGGATTGTCATTGTAAGTGGGGGTGACCCTGACTCCTACCGGTCCGCGCGTGTCCTCTTTGTGAAGTTTAACAAAGTCAATATCCGTAAAAAACCCAGAGTAGGGACTTCTGGCTAAAGAGAGCAGACAGAACACACACACAGCCTCTTCTCCCATCTCGATCCACACGAAAGCAGTCAGTGTAGACCTGAGCGGACAGAAACCACAAGGACTGGAGAGATGGAGGCCGAGAAAAGCAGCCTGCCCTGGGTGTGGGCCCGCAGATGGGGAGGGTGACACCGTGCAGACCTGAGGGACATCAGGCTAAGTAGTGGGAAAGAGTGAGGAACAGCTTCTGTGCCCTGCCGAGGGCTGGAGAGACTGGAAGGCCGAAAGCAGGGGTCAGGGACAAAAGAGCGAGCTGAGAGGCAGGTTGGCCCACTTTGTGCCGCCTCTGGGAAGGCCCGGGGCAGAGCAGAGAGGGCCCTGTGTGGAAAAGAGGAAGTAAGCGACCTTTACCTCCAGCGGAGCCTGCAGCCTTCTCCTCCCCAGGGTGGGGCCCTCCTCCAGGGGCAGGTGGAGCCACTGCTCTGGGGCGCTGATCAGCCTTGGAGAGTTCCTGGCTTGATGCCTACTCTTTCTCTTCTATTTGCTATCCAGAATCACAAAATTTTTCTCAAAATCAGCATTTTGTCTTCAGGTTGCTTCCTTGATTCTTTATGGATAATTACAATGAATACAATTTTCCTTCCACCTCGTTTCATAAATCTTTACTGTTTTTCTAGTTGCCGCATACGCACTGACCTCTTTAACTATTTTAGAATTTATTTTAGTTACCGTGTGAAGCCAAGTGCCGTTTTTCCAGTTGTTTCAGAGGTGGATTCCAGAAGGAAGAGGCCCAGCCCGGCCACCGTGGGACGGGGTGTCCAGCCGCTGTCCAGCACGCTGCTCTGCTGCCCGGGAGAGGGATGCGATGCGACAGCAGACTGGTGGAGGAGGAACTAAACGTGGAGAGCAGACTGTCGTTGCCAGCATGTCCCTCCGGTCCTGCCTCTTGGCCTCTGCTGGGCTGGTGCAGGAGGGGCGCATTAGGTTCCACTGGGAGGGCTTGTGGCTGTGGGTGTCTTGGTCCCTGCAGGTCTCATATCCAGGAGACACAGGGAGAGAGAGGGATTGTGTAAGCATCAGCGAGAAACGAACCGATCCATTTGCTTGGAATGTTGTTGTTGTTGTTGGGTGCCGTCGAGTTGGTATCCGACTCATAGCGACCCTCATAGGGTTTTCAATGGCTGACTGTTTCAGAATTTGCCTTGGGAGTGGATTGCCAGGTCCTTCTCCCATTTTTGCGGTGCTGGGAATCGAACTCGGGAACTGAGAGACTGCAGAGCGGTGCTCTACCAACTGAGCTAAATCACAGCCCATTTGCTTGCAATGAGAAGAAGCAAATGCAGATAATAAAAACCTCTCACGATCCCACCACTGTAAACGGGTCAGAGTATTTCCAATCTTTTCTGTGCTTGTGTGTTTTTTTTTTTTTTTTTTTTGAGACAGGATCTTGCTATGAAGTCCAGGCTGGCCTGGAACACTCGATCCTCCTGACACCACCTCCCAAGAGCTGGGATTACAAGCATGGACCACCACACCTGGCCTTTCTTTTAACTGACTATGAATCGTAAAGAGTCACTCTCAGCTAGTGACATATCATTAACATTTCCAGTGCCACTGACTATCCTTCCCCAGTTTGATTTTTTACATGGTGACATGTGACCTCATTCCGTGACTGTGCTATCCTACACTTCTCTAACATCTTTTCAAAATTAACTAGATGACATAGATTTTTCTGATGAACATTTGTTCTGATGAACAATTACAAAAATTAAAAAAAAATGTCATTTAGTCCTCCCAACCCAAAGATTATGGTGAACATTTCAGCATAAACAGATATGTCAAAGTCAGGTGCTGTGGTATACACTGTAATCCCAGAGATTCAGGAGGCTAAGGCAGGAGGATTGAAAAGCAGAGGCCAGAGGCAGCCTCTGAAATTTAGCGAGACTCTGTCTTAAAATAAAAAAAGACATAAAAAAGGGCCAGGGGTTCAGCTCAATGGTAGAGCATTTGCTTAGCCTGCACAAGGCTCTGGCTTACAGTGATGAGCAAAGGAATGAATATACTCAGGTTTCACCATGGTGAATTGCCTGTTCACATCATTTGCTCATTGTTTTTTTTTTTTTAATGGGGAGATGATCATCTTTTCTTAAAAGTGTGAAAAAATTCCTTATGTTAAAGCTACTAAGTCTTTATTTTATGTTTTTTTGTGGTACTGGGGGTTGAACCCAGGGCCTCATGCTTGCATGCTCTGCAAGTGCTGGACCACTGAGCTGAGCCCTCAGCCCTTTTTCTTTTCTTTTCTTTTTTTTTTTTTTTACTTTTTGAGACAGGGTCTCGCTAAGTTACCCAGACTGGCTCTGGTCTTGAACCTGCGATCCTCCTGCCTCCCGAGCTGCTGGGATTACAGGCGTGCACCACTGCACCCGGCTCTCTAACTCTTTATTTACACCTATGCGAAATACATCTTTCCTGGCTTGAAGCCTACTCTTTCTCTTATATTTGATATCCAGAATCACAAAACTTTTCTCAAAATCAATATTTTGTCTTCATGTTGCTTCCTTGATTTTTTATGGATAATTACAATGAATACAATATTCCTTCCACCTCGTTACCTAAACCTTTACCGTTTTTCCCGTTTCCACATACACACTGAACTCTATTTTAGAATTTACTTTAGTTGCAGTGTGAAGCCAAGTTCCGCTTTTCCAGTTGTTCCAGCAGTGTGCTTTGAGCCTCTCGGTAATTTACTCTCTGGATTGCATGACCCAGGTAGAGAGCCTCACGTTTGTTTTTCCTTTTAATCACAAAGGTGAGGTTTTTGCTGCCAAGATCTCGCGTTCGTTTTTATACAGGTGTAGCTCTTCTCCCCGCTTTGGGGACCAAGAAGTGTAATTCATTCAGTGGGGAGCGGGATGGAGCCTTCCAGATACCGCCGTGTGCAAGAGCTGAGTAAACGCTTCGATTCCCGCACGGCAGGACCGCACGCTCTGTGGGCCCATTAAGCTCTTTCGGAACTTGCCAGGTGTTTATTTCCAGTGTCTGCCTTTGTAGGGGCAGCCAGGGGAGCAGTCCTTTTCTTTGTGGGTGTCATCTTGGAAGAGAACTTCTACCTGCAACGCTCAACGCGCAGGCCCAATAGCGAGGCGCTGCCTCCCATGATGGCTGCCGTTTATAGTCACCATCCCAACCCTGTTTATTTCTCTGAAATGCATGGGAAAGCAGGGGAGGAAGGAAACCCCCGCAGGCTCAGCTGCTGCCCAGCACCCCGGAACCTGCATGAGGAGAAACGTCTGCCTTGCCTGGGAGGAGGGTCCCTGGCACCCCAACCCATCCCTGCACAAGATCCTTTCCCAGCAGCCTCGGCTTCTCTTTCCTCCCCTGCCTCGTCAATCCTGTACATTTTTTTTTTCAGTACTGGGGGTTGAACCCAGGGCCTCGCGCTTGCATGCTCTGCAAGCGCTGGACCACTGAGCTGCATCCTGGGTCTATTTTTTTACTTTTTGAGACAGGGTATCGATAAGTTATGCAGACTGCCTCTGGTCTCGAACTTGAGATCCTCCTGCCTCCGCCTCCCAAGTGGCTAGGATTACAGATGTGTGCCACCATGCCCGGTAATCCTGTACATTTTTATAGTTAGGTGGCAAAGATCCCTGGAACTCAGAACTTCAAGGAGGAAATGTTGGTGTTGTTAGGTGCCATGGAGTCAGATCCGACTCACAGCGACCCTATGTACCACAGATGAAACACTTCCTGACACTGTGCCAGGCCCAGCACTGTCAGTGCTTCCCTGCTATGCATAGGGTTTTTGATGGTGGATTGCTTTGGGTTTGGGCTTCCAGGTCCTTCTCCCAAGCCTACAGCACCCAGGAATTCCCAGGTGGTCTCCCATCCAGAGACTAACCAGGCCTGATCAGATGGGATCAGATGCCACGGTGGTATGGCTGCAGACCAACAAGGAAATAGAATCCAAGAAGAAACAAAGGGGGGAAGTAACTGTGCATGGCAGAAAGTGCTGGAAGAATGCAAGTGGGATGCTGAGACAGGATCCTGAGGCTGGAGCACTTGCTTTGGATGGCAGGTCAGAGATGGCCTCCCACCTTGTGCGTCTGCTCTGCCCTGGCTTCTCAGAGAGCCAGGCCTGCCCTCTCCAGCCTGGTGGCCGAGCTGCCTGCAGGGCTCAGTGCAGCGATCAGGGCAACTGGTGATTGGGGCGGGCAACCACTCTGAAGTGTGCTCTGTCAGAGGCGGCTCTGCACCCTCCTCCGCCCACTCCAAGTCACTCTCCAGCGCGACACCTGTTCATCTCCTCCCAAGGATGTACCGCGTGGACTCCTCTCTCGTGGTCACTTAGTTACGGCTTACAGTCTGTCTCCTCACTAGGAACTGAAGCCACACATGGGCAGAGACTACGTCTGTCTCATTTCCCCGCTGTGTCCTCATAATAAGCACAGCGCCCAGCCCAGAGCAAGTGCTCAGTAACTTCTCAGTGAATGAATGGACAAAGGGGGCACCAGGGGCAAAAGTGCTCTGGAGGCTTGGAGCCGGGGATCCCGTCCCTGGACATATGCTGGGGCCATGAAGAATTGCCTCCCTGTCCTTATGTGGAGGCCTGCCACAGCAGTGGGCTTCGCCAGCTGTCTTTGGACCAGGCGACCTCATTCCCTTGGGCCCGAGGGATGCCATCTCTGGGCACCTGGGCTTATGACTTGGAAATGCTGACTTCATTGGCTCCTGGGAGCCAGGCTCCAAGTTCACACAGTGTCTTGGCCAGGCGTGGACCACCACAAGCTGGAGCCGGGCGTCAGCGGAAGTCACAGGCAGGGCAGGAGAGGAATCTGCCCTGCAGAAAGACTAAAGGAGGCACTGTCGGAGAGGAGCAGGGGAGAGAAACGGGTGCATCCGTGGAGCGGGAGGCCATGAGCCCAAGTCCGAGTGAGAGAGGAGAGAGAGGAGAAGAGAAGGAAGGGGACGGGAGGGGAGGGGCAGGGAGGGCAGCCACAGAAGCAGCCACAGCAGCAGCCACGGCCAGGCCTCGCTCTCCTCCGGGCAGAGGGCGGCTCTGAGGAACACACCTGGTCTTGAATTCTGGCTCCACCCCGTATTGGCTGTAGGACAGTAGACAACCTCCCTAACTCCCTGAGGGCTGGCTTTGTCACTGTGAGGCTGAGATAAATGTCCTCACCTGGGCTGAGCGAGGGCTGCACCGTCTGGAGTGAGGGCAGCCCCGTGTCCAGGCTGGCCTCTCCTTTGGTGGCCCATGCTGGACGTGTGGGCGCAGGGCACACTCTGCGTGCTGGTCGGAGCTGGGAGGGGCCAGGCCTGCCCAGAGGGAACCTGCACACAGCCACAGCCTGGAGGCCCTATAGACGGCGGGGAGGGACCTCTGCCTACCAGGCCTGCAAAGCCACAGGCCTCACCATGGGGCACCTGGCCTCACCCAGGCCCCAGCATGGGTCCGGCCTCTACACCACGCCTGACCTTCACCTGGCTGAGCCTCTCTACCGCTGAGTGCCAAAACCTCCTGGGACCATCCCTCGCCTTAGCACTTGGTCAGTCTGCATCTTTCTGGCTCGCCCGACCCCTTCTTCAGAAGGAGCCAGTGTCTGTCCTGCTCAGTGTTGCCCCCAGCTCCCCAATCTCAGGCTGAGGCTTAGCACATCAGAGACACCCAATAACTATTGACTGAATGAACCAGAGCCAACATGGAATTCTTTTTTCATAGGCCATAGACTTGTGGCATCCGATCTCATCAGATCTCCAAAGCTTAGCAGGGTTGGGCCTGGTTAGTACGTGGATGGGAGACCCCCTGGGAACACCAGGTGCTGTAGGCTTGGGAGATGGACCCAGCAACCCACTCCCAAAAATCAATCCACCATTGAAAACCCTATGAACAGCAGAGAAGCACTGACAATAGTGTTTCACCTGTTGTACACGGGATCTCTATGAGTCGGATACCGACTCGACCGCACCTGACAACAACACAACAACAATAATTTTCTGCTGAGATTTTTTTTTTTTTAAACCAAAAGCAGGTACTCCAAATGTCTATCACTAAACCTCGATATCCCGGTAAGTCCGGCTGCCCTTCTGTGTGTTTCTGTCTCCCACAGCAGAAATCACACAGCCTTTGCGGGACAGGAAAGAAACGTGGGTGGGCACGTGGGTGCGTGCCCGCCCGCAGGCGCACGCGCCCTCCCACGCTTCCTGGGCATTTTTTTCTTTTATTATACATGAAACTCCCCCGTGCATTTCTTTTATGAATTGGGCCCTTCTGTTTTATAGCCGGCACTATTGTACATACTGCAAAGCCGTGTTATGGCCAAAGACTATTTTTTTTTATTTTATAGCCTTGGAACAGGGCCGCTTGGAGAATGTCGCCGCACAGAGCCATGGCCTGTCAACTCGGCGCGTGTGTCAGTGGAATGCTTCCCACAAAAGCCACGGGCTTCCTTCTCGCACATTGTTATCCTTCACCTTCCCCAGCACACCCCAAAAAAGCCCTCTGGTTTCTACGGCTTGTTAGGTCTATCATCTTTTTAATTAATAGTGTTTTTCCGAAGCCGTCTGAACTGTGTCATTTCCATTATCGGAAACGCATTGCCATTAATGAATCATTTTCATTTCTGATCCCCGGTATCAGGCTCGCTGATCTCCTGTTTCCATGCCTTCGAATGATAGCATCGTTTTCTGCCCACGATCAAATTTAATTTGGACTCTGATTATATTATGCTGTTGCGACTGAAGTGTCAATTTTTGTCAGGCAATTAGGAGCTATAACCTGTGAAGTTAAGTTTGATAGGCATTGTAATTGGATTGTTACAGTAATAGCCTGGAACGTTCCTTTTCCTCCTGCTTCTTTGATTCTTGATGCATACTCTCATGGCGAGAACAAAGACATTTGGTTATTATACAACCTTGGGAAGTTTGAGACAAGATTACGAGTTGAGGTTTGTGCCGTGAGTGCGCTTCCATCTCACTTGAAGTGTGGGATGTGCAGAGTTGGCGGGATTGAGCACAAAATCAGAACAAAGGGAAAGTATTACAGGAAGCGTCGTGTAAAAAAAAGTTCCCGTGTCTCAGGAGTTAGCGGCAAGATTTTAGATAAGTTGCAGAGAAAGATGAGCTGCAAATAGCTCAGAAGCACCTGCCCTTTCCTCCCTCCCTTCCTGCCTCCCTTCTGCTTATCTGCCCGCCTGACTTCCTGCCTGCCTGCCTTCCTCCCTTCCTCTCTCCCTCCTTCACTCTCTGTCTCTCCTCCTTTCTTTTTCTCCCATTTTCTTCTCTGTATCCATCCAGCTGCCACTCTGCGTCAGGCACGGTTCCAGGCTCCGCTTAAATGGCAGCAGATGGAATTGTCCTACCCTCGTGGCTGGCACCTTCCAGTCGGGGGGCAGAGGAGCCTGGTAAGAAACCAAGTGACATATTTGTAATGACAAGTGGCTATAAGAGCAATAGAGGGAAGTAATGCAGGGAAGAAGCACCTGAGTATGGAGTGAGTGTGGGGAGGAGGTACTTTATTGGGGATTTCTTTGCTAAGGTGATATTTGAATTGGGTTCAGAGTGAAATAATGGACAAAGCTATGCAGGTATTTGGGGACGGGCCTTCCAGGCAGAGGGAGAAGCAAATGCAAAGGCTAAAAACTTGCTTACTGTGTTCAAGAACAGCCAAGAGGTCCATGTGTCTGTTTTTATGACAATACCATGCTGCTTTTGTTATTATGGCTCTATAGTATAATTTAAAATCAGGTATCGTGATACTTTCGGGAGAAAGGCCTGGCAATCCACTCCCAAGGCAATCCCGAAGTGCTCAGCCATTGAAAACCCCCTATGAGGGTCGCTATGAGTTGGATACCAACTCGACGGCACTTAACTACAACAACAACATCATGATACTTTCAGTATTGCTCTTTTTTCTCAGGATTGCTTTGGTATCCAGTATCTTTTGTGCTTCTATATGATTTTAGGATTGTTTTCTCTAGTTCTGTGAAGAATGTCATTGTTGGTTTGGTGAGTGGTGCATTGAATCTGTAGAACTCTTTTGGTTATAGGAGCATTTAGCAATATTAATTCTCCTTTTCCATGAACATGGGCGATCTTTCCGTCTTCTGGTGTATTCTTCAGTTTTGTCATCAGTGTTTTATAAATTTCATGGTAGAAATCTTTTGCTTCTTGGTTATATTTATTTGTAGGTATTTTTGAGGCTATAATGAATGGGATTGTTTTCCTGGTTTCTTTCCCAGTGAGTTCATTATTGGAATATAGGAAAGCTACTGATTTTTGTAGGTTGATTTTGTATCCTGCCACTTTGCTGAATTTATTAGTTCTGAGAGTCTTTGGTTGGAGTCTTAGGAATTTTCTAAATATAGAATCATATCATCTTCAAACAGTAACAATTTGATTTCCTAATTTCCTATATGTGTTCTTTTTTATTTCTTTCTCTTGCTTGATTGCTATAGCTAAATTACAAATACTGTATTGAATAAGAATGGTGAGAATGGACACCTTTGCATTGATCTTGGCTTTATAAATGCTTTTAGGTTTTCCCTACTCCATACGATGATGGCTCTAAGTTTGTCATTAAATTAAAAAGCTTCTGCATAGCAAAGGAAAGAACCAACAGAGTGAAGGAACAGCCTATAGCATGGGAGAAAGTCTTTGTCAGACATTCAGTTGGACAGAATGAATCCAACAGAATGAGTGAATAGCAAAGCAAAAAAATTTAACAACAAAAGAACAAGTTGTCCAATCGATTAATGGGAAAATGATCAGGACAGACATTTCTCAAAGAAAGAAGTGTAAATGGCCAATAGATATAGCCAGCAGCGAAGTGCAAATCAAAACGACAGTGAGAGCTTGAGCACTGTCTAGCATGTGCAAGGACCAGGGTCTGATCACCAGTACCACAAACACAATAAACAAACAAACAAGCAAAACTTCTTTTGTAAAACCTCATTGAGATTCCATTTCACTCCAAGCAGCATGGTTTTATCAAAGAAGCAGCAAATGACAAATGCTGGCGGGGATGTGGGGAAAATAAACTCTTATACATGGTTGGTGGGAACATAACTTAGTGCAGCCACTATGGAAATTAGTATGGCCGTTCCTCAAAAAACTAAAAATAGAATTATGATATGATACAGCTGTACTACTCCTGGATATGTAACCAAGGAAATGAAGTGAGCATACAATGATAATCATAGCTGCCTACCATGTTTGTTGTGGCACCGCTCACAGTGGTCAAACTATGGAATTATACACACACACACACACACACGCATGCACGCACACACACAATGGAGTATTACTCAGCCATAAAGAAGAATGGAATAGGCCATACGTAGTGGTGTACACCTGTAATGCCAGTGACTTGGGAGGCAGAGGCAAGAGGATTGCGAGTTCAAGGCCGGAGGCAGCCTGCGTTATTTACTGAGACATAATTCAAAATAAAAAATTTAAAAAAATAAATTGAGGATACAGCCCTGTGGTAGAGCAGTTGCAAAGTATGTGTGAGGCCCTGGGTTCAATCCCCAAGCACTGAGAAAGAAAGAGAAAGAGAGAAAGAGAGAGAGAGAGGTGAAATAATGTCATTTGCAGGAAACTGGATGAAACTAAAGGTCATATGGAATGAAATGAACCAGACATAGAAAGACAATTACCTTGTATTTTTATTCCTATGTGGAAAAGGGACCAGGGGAGTGGAGAGAGGGAGGGTGGTATGAAGAGATAAGATCAAAGCATGATATTTGCGTGTACAGAAATGTCACAGTGAAACCCATTAATATGTACAATTAATATGCATTGGTAATTATAATTTTAGAAAGAACAGCCAGGAGGCCAGAGTGGCTGGAACAGGCGGAGTACAGGGCGGAGCAACGGGGGTGATGGTGCGGCTGAGGGGCAGGGCAGCGTCTGGTCCGAGAGGCTGCTATTATGACCTGGCCTCCACGCTGTGGTGCAGTGCGGTGCTGAGCCGAGGTAGGTGTGTGGGGAGGTGTCGGCCATCACTGGCTGCTCAGGGCAGTGGGAGCAGGCAGGCTGCGATGCAATGGTCCCCGTGGCCCCACAGAGGCAGCAGCCCGAAGCAGCAGGTAGCAGAAGCCATAGTGAGAGAACCTGGACCCTGGACACAGGCTGAAGGGAGAACCAGAGCCTTTGCAGAGCCATCGAACGTGGCCCATGGAGAAAACGCAGGCTGCGGGGAGGACTTGGAGGTTTCTGCCCCCGGAGCTGCCAGTTAGGGGCAGGAGCAGCTCCATTCCACTTGCACCATTGGGGATTGTCCAAGTGATGATGCTGGGGAGGCAGCTGGACTTGAGGATCTGAAGTCCAGGAGGTAGGAATGTGGGTGTTGTCTCTGTAGACCATATCTAAGGCCATCGGATTGGAGGTGCTCAGCTGGGGACAGGGTATAAAACAGAAGAAAGTGGCTCCTAAGACCATTCCCTGTCGCTTGAGTCCCCTGGAACCAGGGACAGCTCACAATGCTAACGCTCTCCTCTGGTCTCCAGCTTCTCAGAAGGTTTGCATGGCTGACTGTGCCCCTTATGAATCACTGCATCCACATGTGGTCCTGCACCCCAGTCCCCAGTCTGAAGCTGAACCCGGAGCCTGGTGAATGGGCCAATGAATGGAGGAATCAGTAATAGAGGGAGTGCATGGTGGTGGTTGTTGTTGTTAGGTGCCGTGGAGTTGAGTCCGACTCATAGTGACCCTATGTACAGCAGATTGAAACACTTCCCGATTCTGTGCCAGGAACACAATCTTATTTATGTGTAAGCCCATTGTTGCAGACACTGTGTCAGTCCATCTGGTGGAGGGTTTTCCTGGTGCATGGTGGAGGCATAGTTTAACTTTCCCACGTCATACGAACACCCCACAGGGTATGGAAAAGCATGCCCTTGACAGCCTGTGTCCCAACTGCAAACTACATGACAGGAAGACAGACCTAACTTCAAGTCCTATTTCTGTTGCTGCCTGGCTATGCCACTTTGAACAGGGCATGCCACCTCTCTGAGCTTCAGTCTTCCTGTAAAACAAGGACTATTGTGGAGGATTCAGTGAGGCAGCGGGTTGCTGTGCTGAACACATAGGGCCTCTCCCTGTTGCATTCTTTTTCTTGCAACCTCCACACCCTGTGTCGCATGGTGTTTGGCCCTGAAGAAGCAGCTGATTAATAATGTTTAGCCATAGACTGGTGGTAATAAGAGCTCCAGTTTTCTCCAATATTTCTACTCTCCAGGGCTCTTTTGTGCAGGGTGCTCTCTCTTGGCTCTCGTTGATGCAGCCAGAGGGTCTCCAGGTGATGGGACGGGTTTCACTCATGAAGAAGCAAGGGCTCCAGGAGAAGCAATGTGGGCAAAGCCCCACAGCTGGCATGTGATGAAGGAAATGGGTCCTAGTCTATTTTCTACAACTGTAACAACACCCTGGACTGGGTAAATCACACACAGTATAAATGTGTTTGGCCTACTGTTCTGGAGGTCAGGAGGTCCACGAGCATGGCGCTGGCATCTGGAGAGATGCATGTTGGTGCTGCGTCACACACAGGGCAGGCGTGTGAACACTTGGAGACAGAGAGAAAACCTGGGCTGAACTCACCCTTTTCATCAGGAACCCGCTCCCAAAACAACACACTCATGCCACGATCATGACCTTCACCCATTCCAGAGGGCAGAGCCCCCGTGACCTGTGACCTGATCACTTCCTGAGGGTCTCAAGTCTCAGCCCATAGCCTGGGGTGAATTTTCCAGCCCGCGCATCATGGGAGACACATTCAAACCTAGCGGAGCAGCAAATTCATTGTGTTTTGTGGTCTTTTGTAAGTCACCCCTTCCTTTTATGCCCTCCTCCCATCAAATGAATCCTCAAGGCAGTGTAAAGACTGGGAGGTTGGAGTCAGATGCAGTGGTACATGCCTGTAACCCCAGCGACTTGGGAGGCAGAAGCAGGAGGATCACAAGTTCAAGACCAGAGGCCGTCTGCCTAATTTATAGAGACCCTATCTCCACAAATGCCTGCAGCTGTAGACCTGTGGCATCCCATCCCATCAGGTCTCGGAAGCTAAGCAGGGTCGGGCCTGATTAGTACCTGGATGGGAGACCGCCTGGGAACACCAGAAGCTGTAGGCTTGGGAGATGGACCTGGCAACCCCTCCCAAAAATCAATCTGCCATTGAAAACCCCATGAACAGCAGCGAAGCACTGACAATAGTGTTTCCCCTGTTGTACAGAGGGTTGTTATGAGTTGGATACCGACTCGACGGCACCTAACAACAACAACAACAACATCTCCACAAAGTAAAAAAAAATGGGCCGGGGGTGCAGCTCAGTGGTTCAGCACTTGCAAAGCATGCGAGCACAAGGCCCTGGCTCATAGATGGTGTTTTTGGATGCATCCTCACATGGCCAAAGGGATGAGCATGCTCCTTCAGGGGCTTTTTGATAAGGCCACTAATCCCATTCGCAAGGGCTCCACCCTCATGCCTGAAGTCACCTCTCCAAAGGCCGCACCTCTTAACCCCATGGTATCCAAGTTTCAGTTTCAGCCCAGGAATTGGGGGGAGGGGACACAAACATTTTGACCACAGCAGAAGGGAAGGCAAACATTTTAATTCTCCAATGGAAGGGCTTCAGAAGACAGGGACAGAGATGAGCCCGAGAGAGGGAGGCTGCCTGAGTCCTCTTCTTGTCTTAGAGCAAAGGATGGAAAATTACAGCCAATAGGCAGATCCAGCCTGTACCTATTTTGTACACCTTGAGAGCCAAAAATAGTTTTCATATTGAACATTGGCAGTTGATTCAATGATAGGAAATGCCATCAAGCATTGGATATAATATCTCAGAAAAGAATTCCATTCTTCTTGTTATAGACCCGTGAGGCAAAAATCATAATTATATTTTTAGTTTCATTAATAAAAGCAAGAAAAAAATTTCTTTCTTTTTTTGTAAGTATTTTATTTACATAATATCCTTGATTTTGTCTATTGACCTGCAAAGCCTAGACTATTTACTATAGCTGCACTTTTATAGGAAACAATTACCAACTGTGATCAAACGCTGGGACGCAAAAGAACATTCCTTTCCCCAAATGCCTGCCTGGTGTGGTAAGGAACATGCCAGCACTTTCAGGGAGGGACTCAGTATCTTTCTATTTCCGACCTTTACTTTGCAAATCTCACCAATGATGCAAGGCACTCCTGAGAATTTGACAGCCTCCTGCGGTCACAGTAGATGAACTGACAGAGGAGGGATTTGTACCAGGTCTTCCTGTTCCAGAGCCTGCCTCTGTCCCCTTGACCATGTGGCCCCTAAGATCACAGGTGGGGAATGTTAAGACTGGTAGATAAGGAATACACTCTTCTCCACTGCACTGACTCTCCTCCATCAGACCTACCAGGGGCCATTCTGAGCAAAGTCCCCCCGGTGCTTCACTGCCCAACCTGTCCCGTGGAGCTGGGGTTTTGTCAGCTTCCACCTTAGCATCATATCTGAATTGTCTGCTGAGCGCCTGGTTAGAACAAGAGTCCTGAAGTCCCCTCTGTCCACCCTGAGCACAGCTGATGGGCAGGGACAGCCACAGCCTGCCGAGCCTTTGGAAACACTGGAAGCGCCCCCAGGCTGTGGGTACCCTTGGCCATGGCCTGGCATCCGCTCTCCTCTGCGGCCTGCGTGGAGGATGTCCATTCAGCAGACAGAGCCCCGTGCAGCCCTAGAGGTATTGAGAATGCAGCTCTCGCAGTGACACGGCCAGGCTGGAATAAATTCTAAGAAACATAACGGGAAAGGCGAAAACACGTTCAATAAGAAAACAAATCCGACCGCCTCGGCCGCACTCCATGATGATGGTGGGTCGTCTTTATTAACTTTCTGTGCCGCGCCGATCTCCAGCGAGGGGGCGATTATCGTAGCCCAGCGATCGATACCTCATTAATGGTGGAGCTCCTGGGAGGAGTCGCAGGCCCGGCCTGTCTGCAATGCATTCCCCTCGTTCTGGGTTCCTTGATTGCATAGAGAAAAATACTGCACGCTTATTTCTGACAAATAAACAAAACCCTCCCGAGCTGGGGGGGGGGGGGGGCGGGGCTCATTCCCCAACACGCCTGTCAGTTCTGCAAGCCAGCAGCCCTTGTCCACCCCAATGCACGGAGACTTTTAGAAGCTTCCCATTTCTCTACGATGTCAGAGATGTTTTAACCAGCTGGGGGCAGAATTACATTCTGGAAATTGCAGGGGACGAGGGGGAACAAAATAACCGGGAATATCACAAATACAGTAATCTTTCGGATTCTGATCTTCACTGTTAATGCATTATAAAACAACTTAAAAAAATCCTATCAGGAGGAGTGATGTTTGAAGCCACGTTATATTTTAAAAGTGTCAGGACACGGGCAAGTTTACATTTGACAAGCAATTTAAATACTTCAATATATTTTATATCTTTAAAAAAAAAAAAATTGCCCGGATCAAAACCTAGATGAAACGCCTTCATTTCGTACGTACCTGGGTTAGGGAAACATTGAGTTACAAATCTTTTTGACAATGTGGTTTCTGGGTGTTACATAACCATTTTTAATCTCCTGAAATATTTCATTACCCAGGGAAGCAAATCAGGGACAGGTATTGTGTGCTTTTAAATTCATTTGTCTTAACACCCTTTCACTTTCTTCTGCTGCTTTGATGGTCTGATTACTTCTCTACATAAATATAAGCCTGAATCCATTCCGGTGGAAGCCTTATCTCTTCCTCCGTGGCGATGTGGGATGCAGAGGGCTTTTTTCTTTTTTTTTTTTTTTTTCCATATGCTGTAAAGTGAATTTAGTAGAGAATGGTGTCTGACGTCTCCGAAAAGCCCATTTATTTCTCTCCACAGCCAGAATGGCGCAGACAGCAGGGCCTAGCACTTCATGTCAGGTCCAGACACTGCGAAGATTTATTGAGCACCTACTATGAGCCGGACACCCTGGGAGGTACGGTCCTGCTCGGAGGGAAAAGGCACAAACCGCAGGTCCTTGCAGCTGTGCTGTGGGACGCAGTTAACTGGGTTTGGAGAACCTGGCCGTGCGCTCAGGGCTGGGCTGGGGGCTGTGCTTCCGGTTGTTCTAGCCCAGGTCTTCCTGGCCCCGGCCCTGGTAAAGCAGCAGTGAGTGGGGTGGGCGTGCGAGGGAAGTCAGGCCAGGCTGGAGAACGACAAGGGCCTGGGAGGGGGCGGTGCTTGCGACGCTCTCGCGTTTCTCTTTGGGCTCCTCTCCAGCTTGGAGGTGGTGGCAGCTGGGCGGCAGAATCTGCTTCTGGGGTACTGGGGATTGGTGCAGAGCCCGTTCCCTGCAGGCATTTTCTCTTTCCCCAATTTTTTTTTTTTTTTTTTTTTTTTTTTGCAGTCCTGGGGGTTGAACCCAGGGCCTCACACTTGCATGCTCTGCAATTACTGGACCACTGAGCTGCACCCCCCAACCCATTTTTTTATCACTTTTTTTTTGAGACAGGGTCTCGCTAAATGACGCAGACCGCCTCTGGTCTCGAATTTGCGATCCTCCTGCCTCCGCCTCCTGAGCCACTGGGATGACAGGCGTGTGCCACTGCGCCCGGCCCTTTTCCAAAAATTCTTTTGCAACCTCTTTCCTTTTCTTTTCTCTGGCACCATCAGCGAAAATCTCAAAAGCAACGAGAGACCTCTCTGCCTAGCTCTCCAGGGCTGGGACAGAGCCATGAAGTCCTGAAAGATCCAAGTCCCACCAAGTGTCCCTCTGTGAACTGCAGGCCCCCCCTCCCCGGGGGGCACTCGAGCCGGGAAATGTCCCCAGTTGCCTTGGCCAGGCTGGAGAAGAAAAGATGCTGTGGACAGATAGCCGTGGCTTGCAGCGGCAGAGAGGCGACCTGGGGGCAGAACTGTCCCACCCAGAGATAGCTCCTGTGGGCAGAGTTAGCAATGAAAACACAGCACTTAGCTCATCTTGAATTTCAGACGTGAGCAAAGCATAGGATGTTTCAGACATACTTCTACTAAAAAGTTTGCTTTGTGTATCTGAAACTCATATTTCACTGGCCCTCTGCCTTTGCACTGGAAACCCAGGCTCTATTCTGATGCACGGGAGCTGCATCCCCCTTATATTCATTTATTATGGCGGTGGTAGGGGCAGGGCTTATTTTAATCGGAAGGCACAGCTTAGAGGGGTTTAATACTACCCCCCAAACACGTCAGAACTCTAATCCCCTAGTCACTCCAGAAAAGAATGTAGGTTCTCACCTGGCACTGAATACAGGGCTGCAGCCTTAAAACCAACCTCCTAGACCTTGCCACCTCTGCGTGTCTCTGGTGCCCCAGCTGACATGCCCTTTCTTCCAGGAAGGCTTCTTTCATGCTGTCTTGCCACATCCACCTCTGTCCAGCCAGCCAGGGCTCAGGGGTCCTTGTGGGATCCTACTTGAGCCAGGTCTCATCAAATCTGCTGACCCCCAACCTTCCTCTAATAGTCTGCCTACATCTATTGTGCCTGCAGCTGTAGCCCTGTAACAGCCGATCCTGTCAGGTCTCGGAAGCTAAGCAGCGTTGGGCCTGGTTAGTAGTTGGATGGGAGACCGCCTGGGAACACCAGGTGCTGTAGGCTTGGGAGATGGACCCGGCAACCCACTCCCAAAAATCAATCTACCATCGAAAACCCTATGAATAGCAGAGAAGCACTGACAATAGTGTTTCGCCTGTTGTACGCAGGATCACTATGAGTCAGATACCGACTCAACGGCACCTAACAACAACAAAAAGAACAACAACAGTGTGCTGGAAGCTGCATACACCTGGCCCCACCTAATCCTCAAGATCAAACTACTACGTGCCTTTATCTTTACCTCCCTGAACTCGGGGCTCCTCCACCCAGAAACACCCCTGGGCCTCTCTGATGGTGACGGTGACAGTGATGGGACGGTCTACAACCACAGGCAGACTCCAGTGAGTGGGGAAGGCCCTGGTGTGGCTGGGAGAAGGGCCCTGGCTGTGTCCCTCTGATTGTACTTCAGGTCACTTTGCCCCTAAATGTTGTTGTTAGGTGCCGTGGAGTCGTGTCTGACTCATAGCCACCCTTATAGGGTTTTCAATGGCTGACTGTTTCGGGCTTGCCTTGGGAATGGGTTGCCACGTCCTTCTCCCATTTTTGCGGTGCTGGGAATCGAACTTGGGACCTCAGAGACTGCAGAGAGGCGCTCTACCAACTGAGCTAAATCCCAGCCCCTCGCCCCTAAATGTAGACACAAAAAAACACTAATTGGGAACTGATCAAATTATGCTGTTAGGAAGATAGATGGTTATAATAGCTGTGGGGAAAGTAAGCCCAGCACTGAACAATGTAATTATGTCTGGGTTAGTTTCCATATTAAGTCACCTGCTAGCAGGGGAAATTTATATTTTGGCTCCTAAACTATTTCTCTTTAAGGATTTGGTCATTGGGTGTTAATGTCTAATACAGAAAGGCAAATGCCCACAAAGGTAGCTGTGGGTTTTGCGAAGGACTTGAGCTGCTTCCACAGCCTCCAACACCACCACGTTTGTCCCTGTGAAGCGCTGAAGATGTTTTTGTTTACGGCTGCTGCAAAACTCCTGCCCTTTGGACAGAGACATGGAATCAGGATTTCCCTGCAGGACAAGACAGGGAATCCTAGGGTCAAGTCCAACTTTCTTGTATGTGAGGGAAGGGGGTGCAGAGAGGCTGGGACATTCTTTCGAGGTCTCTTGGTGGGTGGATCGGAGCCAGGAGTGTGGTCCAGCCTTCCAGATGGCCCTGCGGGATTTTCATATAAGAAACCCAGGTGCCTGGCTGTAGCGGCTCCCACAGCTGACCCCGGCAGAGCCCCGCTTCGGCTCCAGCTGCATCCTTAGTGTGCCCTTGCTCTTGCATGCCTTCATGCTTTATATTCACCTCTTCCGCCTCGGATCAGCTCCTCACTCCTCAAGCATCAGGTCGCATTACACCTCTCTGGATTCCTTCTCTCTCCTGTGATGCGTCCCTCTGCCTTCCCAGGGACTATGGGCCATGCTGGCCACTTGAATCTGGGATTAAACCACTAGTAGCGACCGCTAGATGGAAGAAGGATGTAGCAACCCACTCCCTAGGCAATGCCGCTACAATCAGCCACTGAAAACCCTATGAGGGTTGCTGTGAGTCGGACTCGACTTGACAGCACCCAACAACAACAACCTGCAGCCGTAGCCCTGTGGCATCCGATCCCGTCAGATCTCGGAAGCTAAGCAGGGTCGGGCCTGGTTAGTACCTGGATGGGAGACCGCCTGGGAACACCAGAAGCTGTAGGCTTGGGAGAAGGACCTGGCAACCCCCTCCCAAAAATCAATCTGCCATTGAAAACCCTATGAACGGCAGAGAAGCACTGACAATAGTGTTTCCCTTGTACAGAGGGTCGCTATGAGTCGGATAGCGACTCGATGGTACCTAACAACAACAACAACAACAACAAGAAGTGACTGCTACTAGAGAGATGAAGAGGGAGTATGAACCCTGAGCGGTCCGGGGATTCCCGTATGTGGACCACACCCCCTTCCTCCTGCTTATGGCTTTAAATGGCACGTCTCTTAAGGCTCCTATGAACCATACGATGCTGTTTCTGTTCCCTGTTCACCATCTAACTTGAGATATTTCATTCAGAGTTCAGAACGAGGAAAACGTCTGTCTCCCCTGGAGACATTATTTGTTGCTTTCAGACAACACAAGTTACGTAGCGTTGAGTTTCTCTTTTTGCTTTGCTCACTGGGAAACTCTGAACCTGGTTCTAAAGTCAAGTCACAGCAACTGTGCTGATGCTTGCTAGTTAAAGTCACATTTTCTTATTTCAAGTCCTCTTTTACTAGTCTTATTTCAGGTTGGCCCTTTCAGCTGCCACAAACCGTCACTTTTTTTTAATTGAATGGCTCGAGTATAAATACATCTGAGGAGTACATTTTAAAAATATCCCCGTGGAAGAAAACACTGTGTGCTATTTCAAGATTCGTGATCTAGGTGTTGGATCATCTGAGGCTCTGGGGTTCCCTGGTTATCAATAATGGGGTGATTAAGCCCTTATATCTGAAGCCCCTTTGCTTCATCTCTGCTCCCACTGTGGGCAGAGGCCGTGTCCGGAGGCCACCCAGCTCACTGAGTGCACCTGCCCGTGCCCACGGCTCCCCAGAGCCGTCTTTACTGTTTGCAAGTGCTCTAGGAGAGGTACAGGCCACAAGCCAGGAAATGGAGGAAACACTGCGTTTCCTGTGAAGTTGGGGGCAATAAGTGGCTTCGTGGCGTACTAGCTCAGCCCATCTCAGCCTGGCCACAGAGCCCCAGACTCTCCTCTCTGCCCTGTCCCTAGCTCCTCCCACCCCCACTGAGGAGTCAAGTGAAACTCCTCTTTTCTTCCAGCACAGAATTCCCTTTCATCCACTCCTTGCTGAGCCTGACTCCTATTCATCCCTTAAAACCCCAATAGCATGACTTGTCTTCCTGAGAAAATTTTCTTGATTTTCTGCACCTCCATATAGTAATTTGCTCTCTATTATTATTATTGTTTTTTATTGTACCTGTGTAGTCAATGTTTATGATATTTTAATGGAACAATTAACCCCTGGTATGTGACAGATTTTTACTTGAATGAGTGCTTAAGAACCTAGGGCTACCCAGACTTGAATTTCTGTCCTGCCACATAGCGCTCATGTGACTGGGCAAAGTACTTACCATCTCTGTGCCTGAGTTTCCATATCAGCCAAATGAGATAACAGAAGTACTCCCCAGCCGAGAGTGGGGAGGTCCATGAAGTCAAGTGCACATAACAGCCTTGGGTCGAGATTAGCTCTCTCTGCAATCACCCATCTCTCCCTGGGCTTTTTCTTTTTTGAGGGGGTAAAGGGAGTTGAACCCAGGGCCTCGCATTTGCATGCTTTGCAAGTGCTGGACCACTGAGCTGCACCCCTAGCCTGTTTTTTTACTTTTTGGGACAAGGTCTCACTAAATTAGGCAGACTGCCTCTGGTCTCAAACTTGCGATCCTCCTGCCTCTGCCTCCCAAGTTGCTGGGATTACAGGCATTCGACACCATGCCTAGCCTTTTTCCCTGGCCTCTTTAGGGTGGCATCTCTGTTCTACTAATGCTACATTCTCCCAGCCTGCAGCCGTTGCCCTGTGGCATCTGATCCCCTCAGATATTGGAAGCTAAGCAGGGTCCCTGGTTAGTACCTGGATGGGAGACCACCTGGGAACACCAGGTGCTGTAGGCTTGGTTGAAGGACCCGGCAACCCACTCCCAAAAATCAATCTGCCTTTGAAAACCCTATGAACAGGAGAGAAGCACTGACAATAGCATTTCGCTTGTCGTACGTAGGGTCGCTATGAGTCAGATACTGACTCGACGGCACCTAACAATGACAACAACATTCTCCCAAGGTCCCTCCATGAAGTTTTGGCAAATGATTGTGGACCCGATCACTGAGTGAGTGGATTGGACTGTTTACTTTAGGACAGAGTTCTCACTGCTTCCTTCTGATAACCAGGCCTCTCCTCTATCCCTACCCCAGGGCCAGGAGGAGGGGGAAGAAGAGGCCCTAGCTACTGGGTGGACTCCTCCCTCCCTTCCTCATCTTCCACACCTTCGGGGAAGGGAGTCCTGGTGTCTCCCGCCCAGATCTAATGTGATGTACCCACGACATCCCTCTGCCTAGCAGGGGCAGGGGCTGCAGCTGAGCAGGGCGTCTGGGAGTAGAAGAGAAGCAGTTGTCTGTCTCCTTTGAGGAAAGAAGGACATAGAACTGACCTGGGGTTTAAGGAGCAAGGATGCTGGTGGGTTTCCATTCCATTCCACCAGGCCCTGCTCTTCCCATGGAGCAGAGCCGGACCTGGGACCTTTAGGAGCCAAGGCTCCAGCTACACCTGGCCAGCCTGGCCCCAGCTGGGTGCCAGACACCCCCAAGGAGGCCAGGCTTCAGGGGTACAGAGGGAAAGACGGGTGGCTCGGTCGATAGCTGCCCCTCAGCAGGAGAAATATTTCCAGTAGTGGTGCCACAGTGGAATAACTGTTGTCATGTGGAGCAGGCAGGCTTGGCCCTGCAGGAGAGCGCGCAGGACAGGGGAGAGGGCTTCCTGGAGGAGATGGTGTCTACACTGTGATCAGGTGACAATGAAATTTTTGGGCGAGAGAAACAAATTTAAAAACAAAAAAATTTTCCTGATGTTTTCGAACCTTCCTGATTTGACCTGGGTGTGATGTCACTGAGACAGGCAGGCTGGGGCTTCGGCCAGTGGAGCGTGGGACAGAACTCTGAGGGACAGAAGCATGCTGTTCATCGATGCCTGGTGCAGGCCCACCGGTGACTGCGATATTTTACAATCTGCAATAGAACTTCAAGAGCTGGGATTTAGCTCAGTTGGTAGAGCGCCGCTCTGCAGTCTCTGAGGTCCCGAGTTCGATTCCCAGTACCGCAAAATGGGAGAAAGACGTGGCAACCCACTCCCAAGGCAATCCTGAAACAATCTGCCATTGAAAACCCTATGAGGGTCGCTACGAGTCGGACACGACTCGACGGCACCTAACAACAACAACAACATAGAACTTCAATGGCAGAAGAACCTGGCAACTCACTCCCAAAAAACAACCAGCCATCGAAAACTCTATGAATAGTGGAGAAGCACTGACAATAGTGTTTCACCTGTTGTACATAGGGTCGCTATGATTTGGACACCGACTCGACGGCACCTAACAACAATAACAACATAGAACTTCAGTGGCAGCGTGAGGCTCACTTGGGGATTTGCAGCCCCCAAGATTGCGCCCAGTTCCTGATCACAGTCAAAACTGGATTAAGCCCTCTTCAATGTCTTGCAAAATGAAAAAAAAAAAAAGAAAGAAAGAAAAGAAAAGAAAAAGGTGTTCTCTGCTGCTCAGTGCAAAAGCAGCACCGACACGCAATGTCCCTGGTTTTAAGAGAGTTTCTTCTTCATACTTCAGGATTATAAATTGTGACTTGAAACTGTTACAGTAAGCAGCCCCCTAACCCCTGTTAAACTGATGGTGTTTGAAGCCATGTCCGGACGACGGATGTTTCACAGCTGGAGCAGATCTCTTTGGGGACACGTCGCTCCTCCCTGGTGCTTGGCAGAGTACAATTGAATTAGCCAAAGTATCATAACGTGTGGGGAAATGTCGAGATATAAGAACCGAAAATAAAGCGAATGTAATCATTAAAACTGGCGCTGGTTTTGAGGACATTCATTGCTATGGAGATGGCAGAGCAGATTCCAGCTTGCATGCTAATGGTGAACTTAAATAAATCTGAGTCGTGGAAAGAAGCAACTCGCGAAGGGAAGCCGAGCTAATCAATGGAAGAGTTCCGACTTGGAGTTGAAGCCCGGCACTTGTTTGCAGGGAAGAAGCGGAATTATCCGAGCCATGTCTGGCTTTTGAGTTGATTTTTAAGCTCTGATTTTTGGAGTCCGGCCCAAACGCTCTCACCACGCATGTGGGGCCCTCCCTATTCAGAGACCCACTTCTTTTCCAAATTCCTGGGGTCTGGACCATCCCTGCCCTTGGCTTTCTATGACCCAGCCTGTGTTTCCTTCCAGGCACCTTTTTAAAAGCTCTCTACCCTCCGCCAGCTCTTGTAACCTTGAACTTCCTGGGGGATGCTGCAGAGAGTAGTACTGGGCAGAGTCTAGGAGTGTGGGCTCCGGGGTCAGGCTGCTTGGTGAAAATCCAGGTTCTGACATTGCTGAGACTTGCTTTGTTCATCTGTAAAATGGGAATTATAATAAAACCAGCCTTGATTGTACCTCCCCATGGGAGGCGCCCAAGCATCCCCGGTGCTTAGGGGCTTTTAAGGGCTCCCTAAAACTTTCCCTGGGGCCCTCCACCATGCTTCTGATAGATGGTCATGGGTGTACCAGGCTCATCTCCCTGTCAGACTTCAGCTGCTTTATGGAAGAAAAAGGCTACATATTTATCTTTGCTAATAATAAGATGGCTGGGATTTAGCTCAGTTGGTAGAGCGCTGCTCTGTAGTCTTTGAGGTCCTGAGTTTGATTCCCAGCACTGCAAAAATGGGAGAAGGACGTGGCAATCCACTTCCAAGGCAATCCCGAAACAATCTGTCATTGAAAACTCTATGAGGGTCGCTATGAGTCGGACACGACTGGACGGCACCTAACAACAACAACAACAATAATAAGATGGGGCTGGGGTTCAGCTCAGTTGGTAGAGTGCTGCTCTGTGTTCCCTGAGGCCCTGAGTTCGATCCCCAGCACTGCAAAAATGGGAGAAGAGCGTGGCAATCCACTCCCAAAGCAATCCTGAAACAATCAGCCACCAAAAACCCTGTGAATAGCAGAAAAGCCCTGACATAGTGCTGGGCATGGCACAGTGTCAGGGAGTGTTTCATTCTGTCATACACAGGGTTGCTATGAGTCAGACCCCACTCAACAGCACCTGACAACAACAGTAATAAGATTTGCAATAAAGAGTTTAATCAATAAAAAGCTATCTTCTATGAGCAACTTGCCAGTTGTGGTGGCGCATGGGAGTGATCAAGGAGCTGCGAAGGATGAGGCAGGAGGATCGCGAGTTCCAGGACAGCCTGGGCAACACGTTTTGCCTGCAGCTGTAGCCCGGTGGCATATGAACCCTTCAGATCTCGGAAGCTAAGCAGGGCTGGGCCTGGTTAGTACTTGGATGGGAGACCACCTGGGAAAACCAGGTGCTGTAGGCTTGGGAGAAGGACCCGGCAACCCACTCCCAAAAACCAATCTGCCATTGAAAATCCTATGAACAGCAGAGAAGCACTGACAATTGTGTTTCTTCTGTTGTACGTAGGGTCGCTATGAGTCAGATACCGACTCGACGGCACCTAACAACAACAACATGAGCAACTTATTTATACTTGAGGAAAGTAGGTGTTTTCTCTCTGTATATTAAAGGGCGGCTCTAATTATTCTATTTCTGGAATGTTTCTCATTGCAGAAAGAACATTAATGTCCCTACAGGGCTGGCCCTGAGCCGAGTACTTTTCGAAGAACCCTATGGTATTAGTGCTGATGTGAGCACGGTCATTACCCCCACCCCACGTCCTGCTTCGTTAGTTAGAATATCGCCATGGAAGCTCCCAGAAGGGTGCTTCCAAGTCCTCCAACAGAGCACATGGTGTTGGTTCAGCCAGGGGTAGCTTCCTCCACATCGTAACGGGTGACTCAGGCTCCTCCTGTCTCGGGGTTCCACAGGACAGAGAGGGGTGGACACAGAGGAAGCTTGTTGCTGCTGTTAGGTGCCATCGAGTTGTGTCCAACTCATAGCGACCCTCATAGGGTTTTCAATGGCAGATTGTTTGGGGATTGCCTTGGGAGTGGGTTGCCACGTCCTTCTCCCATTTTGTGATGCTGGGAATCGAACTTGGGACCTCAGAGACTGAAGAGCAGCGCTCTACCAACTGAGCTAAATCCCAGCCCCACAGAGGAGGCGGTCACACTTAAAAGCTGGCGTTAGAAGTGGCACAGGTCAGTGAGAAAAACCGAAGCCTGTACCTGGGTACCAGGAGGGTGGGCTGGAGTTGTGGCTCAACATTGGGCCTCACCTCCAGCTGGCTTCGGCTCCCACAGGCATCAAGGGCTGCCCTGGGCACCCCCTCCACGTCCAGCGATGTCCGATCAGGCGCTGAAAACCAGCCATGGGGAGAGACTTGACGTCACATTGCTTAGCGAAGGGTGCAGATGAAGGCTTTGGTCTGGTTTGGCTTCCTGTGAGCTGGGTAACCAGCACCTTTTGGCCCCTTCCGGGTGATAAAAGCGAGAATGTGAACTCTGCAGGGCAACTGGCTGTACCACTGGGTACAACAGCAATGCTATTTGAAGGATGAGGAACTCGGAGACTTAGCTGTGAACTCCACCCTTTCCCTGGACTGCAGAGCTCCTGGGAGTTGATTTGAAAGGGCTGTTGACTCCGGCTCTTACGGCCCTGCCATCTGGCCTCCCAAACGCAGAGCACTAACTCGCGAGATTATTAGAATTCTATTTTTAATGTACACACGCAGGCTCACCCTCCCCCCGCCTCTTTTAGAATGATGGGGGAAGACAGGGCGATAGTTTTCCCCCTGTAACTAGGCTTGATTAGCACTGAATCACTTTATTTCCTCTTGTATCATTATTAAAAATAAATTTTTCTTTCTTTGTCGAAGAATTGTCATAGGAAGCGTGATGGAAGAGCAGTCCACAGTTAAGAGCACTGTTCTGTGACGATTAAGGCCCAAACGGCGTTTTTATTCCCTCTCCCAGAAAATGTGGTGGCTGACTATTTTTTACTGAGTATTTCCCTAGTAAATCTCACTGCTAAATTGGCCACTTTATTCATGATGATTTCTTCAAATATATCATTCTTGTGGCACAATATGAATAATGAAGAGGAATATTTTCAAACACATAAAAGCTCTGGATAAAACTAATGGGCGAGGTTTAAGTGGAGGGGCGAGGCGTTTGATGGGTCCTTGGCATGCCTTGGAGACAGACCCGGGACAGCACAGTGCAGGGACCAGGGCCCCTCGGCCCCTCTGCAGCGTCCCCCAGCTCAGCCTTGGTCCTGGTAGCCAGGGCTCACCTGTGCATTACAGCAAGTCTCCTGGGCTCCCTCTTGCCTCGGGCAGCCTCAACTTACCCGTGTGCATCTGGGACCAGAGGCTGGGCTCTTGATGCTGTTAGACCCTCGGCCAGCGGGGACAACAGTCAGCCTATGGACCCAGCTCTGCCACCACAGACTGTGAGGCCTTGAGAAAGCTAAGTCACTCCTTTGGACCTCTGTCCCCTCAACTGGAAAAGAGGGACGGATATAAGCTGTTAGAAATGGACCTCTGTAACTTGTCAAGTGCTTAAAACATGGCTGGCAGAGACTAGGGCTTCACGCCACTTTGTTACAGTTTTCCTCCTCCTCCTCTGCAGGATCCTCTCCCCCATGCCCAGTGCCCTGTGGAGAGTGTACCGATTCGCTTGCCCCTGGCATGGCCCTGCCTGGGGAGAGTTGCTGCTATGGCTGGCGAGGTTTTAAATTCCCAGCATAGCAAATCTAGGCCGGTGGAAGGAGCCTCCTAACGTCTCCTTCCTTGGCGGGGTGGGGGGCCTTCAGAAGCGCACTGCAGGCTTCTTCCTGCCCACCTGGAGGGCGTGGCTGCCCCTGCCCAGAGCTTCCCGCTGGACCTCAGGGGACCAGGATGCTGGCTGAGGGGCGGGGAATAGGGAGGGGTGAAATGCTGCCCGGGCGCACGCACACTGACCACACGTGCCCCACCACATGCACGCACACACATGCCCCCATGGGTGTGCACACACTTGCACACACTCAATGAACACACGTGCACACGCGCACGTCCCCCTACGCACGCCCACATGCGTGCTCACACAAGTACACACAAACACACATGCACACACGCCCCCCACATGCATGCTCCCCCACGCACACCCATACGCATGCTCACACACACACACGCACACACGCACACCCCTCGCCTATCTCCTTCCAGACCACACTTTCCCAAGGCCCCTCAAACTAAAAGGGTCCCCCTGGATTCCACATGGCAGCAGGCCAAATGGCAAAGCGCCTCCCGCAGAGCCTGTGTGCCCTTGGGTGAGGGGCAGCTGGCTGAGCGCGGGGCTTCCGAGGGGAGCTCACCGTCTCCCCGCAGCCTCCAGCGGCCGCCCAGGGGAGGCTCAGGCATGGACACGCTGGCTGCAGGAGCTCTGCCCCTTGGGGTGACTGGCGCGGGGGCCCCCCCTCCCCCGAGCAGTTTCCGCTGAGTCACAGGCTACACAGCTGTGGGCTCCGTGCCTCTGCCCTTGCACGCTCATTGCGTATTTTCAGCTCCCCAGCCTTGACATGGGAACTCCCCGTACCCTGACCCGCACGCTGCGGTCTTCCAGGCCTCCTGGCAGAGCGAGCGATGTCACCGCGAACCAGCGGGAAGACCCGGACGTGGCGCCCAGGGTGTGGGCAGTGGTGAAGACCGAGGCAGTCAGGACAGAAGCCGGCTCTATCAGAGAGCAGGCAGAGCCCTCGGTCGCCTTGCTGGGAAAGTCATTCAGCTTCTCCGCTCTCCCCATTCTGCAACACACGCGCATAACACACACAAGTCCATACACGCACGTGCACACACGCACTCAATACTCAGCCCTGCATATTTACACACACACAGCAATACATGCACACGTATGCAGACATGCATGCATGTGCTCACACATCCACAGACATCCATATCCACCTGTGCACATACAGGCCCATGCTCATGCACACACATACCTGTGTCCACACAGACACACGTCCCTACCTGGACATGTCCAGATGTCTACACCTACTCATACACATGCACACCCGTGCTCACATATACACGTATATCTGGGCAGCAGAGGCAACAGAGGCCCGTCTTTGCTGTCTCAGGGCATTCAAGACAACATTCTTATTTCCAGAATTTTCTTTTAAAGTTTAATTTTTTTTTTTCAGTACTGGGGGTTGAATCCAGGGCCTCGTGCTTGCATGCTCTGCAAGTGCTGGACCACTGAACTGCACCCCCAGACCATTTTTTTACTTTTTGAGACAGGGTCTTGCTAAGTTACGCAGACTGCCTCTGGTCTCGAACTTGCCATCCTCCTGCCTCTGCCTCCCAAGCCGCTGGGAGACTGGCGTGCACCACCGTGCCCCACAAGTTTAAAATTCTTAATAGTGTAAGGAAAACAAGGTCTCTGGAGAAAGAGCAAAAATCTTCCAGGAAAAACAAAGGCAGGCTGACATGATGGCAAATAGGCAAAAATAGAAAGCTAAAATGAGAAAACAAGGTAAGGAAATGAAATGGACTAGCATAATTAATCTACAAAGAGTTTAAGGTAGAAAACAGCAACACTGACATGAACGCAACTTGAAGCAGTGACGTGGAAGGCAAACCCAAGGACTGTCCTAGTATGAAAATGCAAAGAGAAAGGTCAAAATCATGAGAAAGAACATGGTAAATGTGGATAATAGAGAAAGAAGATGTTACTGCACATTTTAAGGAAGAAACCAGAATGGGAGAAACGTGTTACAGAGATGTTCAGAGAAACTTTCCTTCCTTCCTTCCTTCCTTCCTTCCTTCCTTCCTTCCTTCTTTCTTTCCCTTCCTTTCTTTCTTTCTTCCTTTCTTCCTTCCTTTTCTTTCTTTATTTCTTCTTTCTTCTACTCTCTCTCCTTCCTTCCTTCCTTCTTTCTTTCCCTTCCTTCCTTCCTTTCTTCCTTCCTTCCTTCCTTCCTTTTCTTTCTTTATTTCTTCTTTCTTCCACTCTCTCTCCTTCCTTCCTTCCTTCTTTCTTTCTTTCCCTTCCTTTCTTCCTTCCTTCCTTCCTTTTCTTTCTTTCTTTCTTCTTTCTTCCTCTCTCTCTCCTTCCTTCCTTCCTTCCTTCCTTCCTTTCTTCTTTCTTTCTTTCTTTCTTTCTTTCTTTCTTTCCCTTCCTTCCTTTCTTCCTTCCTTCCTTCCTTCCTTTTCTTTCTTTCTTTCTTCTTTCTTCCTCTCTCTCTCCTTCCTTCCTTCTCTTTTTTCTTTTTCCCAGTGCTGTCTGTGGTGGAACACAGGGCTCCGGGCATGCTAGGCAACCACCCACTCTAGAGCCACAGCACCAGCCCCAAAGTCTTCTTAAACTGAAAAATGAACTAAGAATGGGGACCATAGGGGATGTGCTGGCCTTATTTTAAACATACCAAAATTGGGAATTAGGGTCAAGAAAGGGAAAGTGGCCTGGTTGAGTCTGCAAGACAGGTCGGGCAGAGCCTTTCTCTGTTCCTCTTACCTGCCCCTGTGCCTGCATGCGTGGGCAGGTGAGTGAGGCCGTGTGTAGAGACCGAGAGATGGAAATATACGTTGAGGAAAAGGAGTAGCAGCAGGCCCAGGTTCAAAATCACGACTCTGTTGTTCAGGAGGCCTGGCCTGGCTCCCCCAGGCTGCACCCGCAGCCAGCCAGGGGACCAGGATCAGGCAGAACCCCTCCTTTCTCTCCCGTCCAGTTCTCTAATGCGAAGTCTCACATGGCGGCGGGACCTTCGTTATCCTGCTCTCACGGGAGTTCCAGGACACCAGTGTGCACAGCCCCTAATGGAGGAGCAGGGAAGAAATAAGGACCCCAAGGGGTTCGATTTGTTTCTGATATTAAAACATGGAGGGTGAAGGTGGGGAGGACAGAGAGAGAGCAAGACAGAGAAACTGAGAACAAGGCAGAGGCTGGCCGTGGACAGCTGTGGGTCTCCAGGTTAGAGACAAAGACAAAGGCGCCAGAGCCACAGGAAAGGCACCCCAGGCTCCATCTTGCAGGGAGGAGAAGGACGCAGGCCAGGGCGTGAGGGACACGTGCAATGTTTTCTAGGGCTGAGCATCCTGGGCCTTCAGTCAGAGGCACCCTCTCTTCAGCCTGACACAGTATCAGCCAGGAGCCAGGCCTCTCAAGCATGCCTAGGTATCTAGGTCGCCCCCAGTGTGCACCAGGAGCTCTGGGGGGTGGGGCTGGCAATGGGAGCTGAAGTCAGAAATAAGCCGATATTCCACCAAGGACATGGCAGACGGAAGGCCTGGCCCAGGGCTCCCTGGCTCTAGGCCAGGGGTCAGCAGGAGGACGGCCACAGTCTCAAAGCATGCTTTCTTACATATGTGTATATATATATAAATAAATATATATATATATATATATATATATAAATATATATATATAATGTATATATGTGTGTATATATATATGTATATATATATACATATATATATATGTATACGTATATATATAGTCAGGAACAAATGAGTAGATGGATAAATCAGCAAGTAGATGCCCAAATGAATGAATGGATAAATTCTGGGAGGGATAAAATAGATAGTTCTCATTAAAATTTCAGTGATGGATTAAATGCAGGATCCCTTGAGCCAATGCTTCCAGCTGACCTACAAAGCAACGAGGACAGGCTTGTTGTTGTTGTTGTTAGGTGCCATCGAGTCATAGCTACCCTCATGGGGTTTTCAATGGCTGACTGTTTCGGGATTGCCTCGGGAGTGGGTTGCCAAGTCCTTCTCCCATTTTTGCGGTGCTGGGAATTGAACTCGGGACCTCAGAGACTGCAGTGCAGCGCTCTACCAGCTGAGCTAAATCCCACCCGAGGACAGGCTACGAGATGCCAAATTAGATCCAAATCCTCCACTAATTCTTCAGATTTATTCTGATCGCTTTCAGAGCAGATATCAAGGACGAGTTGCCCAGGAAACTGCCCCCATCCCTTCGTAATGATTTTATGAGAAATTTGTGGAATTGTGAAATCTAGTCATTGGAAAGAACCAAGGGGAGTTTTTCTTCTGGAAAGAAAGAAAGCAGGCAGCTGCGATAGTCCCCAAATGTAAGACTTGGGGGTCTCTATTGGCGGGATCCCAGGCAGAGTTGAGATGATTTAAGATATGGTATATTTTGTACAATGCCTTGTGCAAAAATGTCATGGGTAGACATTCCCTTGAGGACTTCAGTCCTCCTGAGCAATGACAGCCAGCACTTTTAGTCAGGCCACGTGGGTCTGGCAGACAGGTTTTGAACGTCATCTTGTCCACTCGTGTTCTTATTAAGTTTTGGAACATCACTTCATCCATGAAGCCTTCTCTGATGGCTTCCTCCCTATTGTCCAGACCAAGTTGGCCACTGCCTACTCTGTACTTGAATCTTGCATACCCTGTGACAATCGCAGTGCTTTCCAGTTGTTGTTGTTGTTGTTAGGTGCCGTCGAGTCGGTATCCAACTCATAGTGACCCTCATAGGGTTTTCAATGGCTGACTGTTTCGGGATTGTCTTGGGAGTGGGTTGCCAGGTCCTTCTTCCATTTTTGCGGTGGTGGGAATTAAACTCAGGACCTCAGAGACTTCAGTGCAGCGCTCTACCAACTGAGCTAAATCCCAGCCCAGCTGTGCTTTCCAGAGATGCCCATAAAGATTCCTCCGTGGCAAACAACTGAAACTGATTCTGCATGGTTTTGGTGGAAAGGAGTGGATGGGAAGGCCATGGCGTGGCTCCATCGTCAGAGGAAGGCTGGACAACTAGCATTTGGAAAGCTCAGGCATTGGAGTAACTGGGGGGAGTCAGCAGCAGGAGCCACTGCTGTCGGGGTGCATCCATGTTGACGGTTATTGCTTTGTCTGCACCTGTATGGATCACCTGCCCTTTTCTTGGCGGAAGAGGGTGACGCCGCCTCACACCCCACTTCCCACCCCAACCCCCAGGGGAGCCCACAAATGGTGTTAGCAGAAGGTGGGAGCCACGGAGAGAGGGCCACAGGGTAAGGATTATGACATCTTGAGAGGAGAGGGATGCTTCTCCTGACAACCCACGATGGCGGCTTAGGGTCAGCCTGGGGTTAAGGCAGTGGGAGGAGGTGTGGCCAAGGAGGACCACGAGGTGGCCACCCAGCTAGACACAGACATTTTTGAGAGATTTCTGCCTAAAAATATCTGACCCCTCAAAAATTGAAGAGAGCGCCATCCACCCAACAGATCTCATCCCCTGAAGCTCCTTTTGAGGTAGAGATGTTAGATGGTGACGATGGAATTTGATACCTTCTTATATCCAGGAGACCTGCAGCCGTAGCCTGTGGCATCCAATCCCGTCAGATCTTGGAAGCTAAGCAGGGTTGGGCCTGGTTAGTACTTGGAGGGGAGACCGCCTGGGAACACCAGGTGCTGTAGGCTTGGGAGAAGGACCCAGCAACTCATATCCAAAAATCAATCCGCCATTGAAAACCCTATGAACAGCAGAGAAGCACTGACAATAGCATTTTGCCTGTTGTACGTAGGGTCGCTATGAGTCGAATACCAACTCGAGGGTACCTAACAACAACAACAACAACTATATTCAGGAAAAGTGACAAGTGGATATTAGGGCTTCTAGAGCTATGAGAGCCTGCAGCCATAGCCCTGTGGCATCTGATCCCATCAGATCTCAGAAGCTAAGCAGCGTCGGGCCTGGTTAGTACCTGGATGGGAGACCGCCTGGGAACACCAGAAGCTGCAGGCTTGGGAGAAGGACCTGGAAACCCCCTCCCAAAAATCAATCTGCCATTGCCGAAGTTAACAAATGAAATGTGGGGGAAGCAGATGCTTCATTTCTTGACTGCATCGTGCCTGCCCATACTGATGGGGACCTGAAAACAGGGAGGTCTCATAAATCAACAAAATCTACTTTTGTGCCTCTCCATCTCCATCCTGAACGTCCACGTAACACCCAAATGAATGGAGTGAGATTAGCTCCTCGAGAGGCCGTTGGCGCTTAGGAACTGTATGGTCGTGTTAATAATAAGAAGAGAGAAATGAAAGTGGATGGGTGAGGTTCCTGGAGGGGTGGAGATGGGAGGGGGAGGAGCCAAACCTCAGAGTGGCCTGGGTATTCGATGCTCATCCGCTTCTGGGGTGCAGGGAAGGATGTGTGCAGGGCAGCAGGGACCGAGGGGACCTGCACTGCCATCCTGAGGCTTCCATGGCTTGCACAGAGAGCTGGTCCCAGGAAAGAGGGGGAACGCTCAACTGCAGTTTATAAAGAACCAGCCTCTGGAAGTGGACTCGAGTTGGTAATTGAAACATTATGGGAGGATTCTCGCAAAGAAGACAGGGCCTGAGGTTTCTGTATTATTTCTGCCTTTCTTTCTCTCTCTTTTTCCCTTTTCCCTTTCCTTCCACTCCTTCCCTCTTCCTTCCTTCCTTCCTTCCTTTTTCCCCTCCTTTCTCCCTTCCTTCTTTCCTTCCTTCCTTCTCTCCTCCATCCCTCCCTCTTCCTCCCTTCCTCTCTTCCTTCCTTTTCTTCTTTATTCCACGTGAAGTATGGTCCTGTAGGAAACATCATGACTGTTGCACAGAAGCAAATGCAGCTTTCTTCAGAACTATATTCTGGGCCAGGCCCTGTGACAATAGACAGGGTTCTATCCTTGTCCTGGAATCCCTCTCCCCACCCTGGGTGCAATCCTTTGAGCTTCTGCTCTGATGAGTTTTAAAAGCCCAGTCTATCACCCCACATTTTCACTTTACCATCTGACATGCTTGATTTAATCAATTTGTTGTTGTTGTTGTTGTTGTTGTTAGGTGCCGTCGAGTCGAGTCCGACTCATAGCGACCCTATGTACAGCAGATCGAAACACTTGCCGATTCTGTGCCAGGCAAACCATCTTATTTATGTTTAAGCCCATTGTTGCAGACACTGTGTCAATCCATCTGGTGGAGCATCCCTTTTTTTTTTTTTTTTTGCGATGCTGGGGGTTGAACCCAGGGCCTCGCGCTTGCGTGCTCTGCAAGTGCTGGACCACTGAGCTGCACCCTCAGCCCATTTTTTTTTTTTTTTCCTTTTTGAGACCGGGTCTCGCTAACTTACGCAGACTGCCTCTGGCCTCAAACTTGCGATCCTCCCGCCTCTGCCTCCTGAACCGCTGGGATTACAGGCGTGCACCACCGTGCCCGGCTCACAATCCCAAATTTCTTAACGGCAGAGACTTTGGGGCAGGTCATTCGTCCCTTACTAAGGACAGAGACCCTTTTGGTTTGAGGTTGCAACACGAGGTCCCTCAAACGTCAAGTAGGGGAGGTTGGCCCAATTTTATTCCATGCTTCGGACATTGTCCTCAGGTATTTGGCATTACAAACAAAATGCACCTGGTGCCGTGAAGGCTCCTTGATAAGACAAGATCCATCCCCGCAAGAGCCTTACGTGTGGTGGCCTGACGGGGCTGCCGACAGTAACAGTGGATCAAGAACCACCTCAGCTTGGGAGTCTCAGAGCACCGTGAGAGCCACCGCGTTGAGAGAACAATTTCCAGGGAGGCCCCCTGACTTGGCAGGGGCGACCACACCACGTGAGCTGGGCTGGGACGGCGACGTGCCTGGGGAGCACAGAGACACGGACCCGGGTGACACGTCCCCTGCCGTCGTCTGTGCGGCTCCCAGGCAGAGCACGTTTGCTACACTGAAGCCAAGATTTTCTAAACGGATTGCTTTGGGAACGGCAAGAGTTAAGGAGCACCTTACACTCTGTCTAACTTATATTCAGAGAGGAGTTTATTCATTCACACTTTCTAGCTGGTTGACTTTTATAAATGAAGCAATAAACACAACAATATTAAATATGCATCTCTAATATTTCTTCACATTTATTTCTATTGCCATCGCTAAACACCTACAGAATCCTTTGCTGAAGGTTTTCCCTTTTATACTTGAGCTTCTGTGGACAAAAGACTTTTCGATTTACAGATGCCACTATACCCGGCTTAAAACAAAACAACCACCACAACCACAACAAAATCGTTTCCAGCTCTGTGCTGAAGCCCTTGTGACATTCCTTCGGATGTAAGCTAGTGGCTCGGTTTGAAAACTCCGTGCTGGGTGGATCACAACCTTTTAAAAGGAACCGAGCAGGACCAGATTCTCGCAGTTTGCTGTGCATAAAATTAACTATTGGATCTTTTTAAAAATGCAGCTGCTACATTAACAGATGAAATGCAATATTGTAATTTAACACTTAATTTTCTGACAGCATGAAGACCACATCCAATTTTTCTACAAGAAAATCTCAGATGAAAAAATATCTCCCTATATAGTATTTGCATTTTCCTGCAAAATTAATTAGGTGACTCTTTTGTGGGGGAGCGTGTCCTGATCCACGGAACACCCCGCACCCTTCTTTACCAAGGAAGTTACTAAAAGCAGTAAAAAGAGGTTCGAGGTCTCCCTTAGTTACCGTTCTGCTCAAAATGTGTCCCCACCTAATATAACTTGCTCGTGTCATAAAACACAAAGGAAAGTACATTTCATGCCAAATATCAGAGAAGTGCTCTCCTTTCTATACTGCACAAGTAAAGAAATGATGTGTTCATTTTAAATTCCATTCATGTAGGTGCTAATAAAAGCTATTATAAAATACAATTGTGTGGAGACAAAAAGAGAGATAATATCACGATAGCTCAATATAAAATTTAAGTAATTAAGACATGAAAACTATTACACAATTTACTACCAATGCAGCCAGAATAATAAAATGTTTAACCCTTTCCCTCCTGAGCCCTCTCTCTGTCCCTCTCTCTCTCTCTCTCTTTCATGCCTCATGGAAAAAAACACAGGTACCTGGAAAGATGCAGATTACAGTGCGTAGCATTTGGGGGGTGCAGGAGGATGATAATAAAAGGAAAACAGCTTTTTTTTCCCCCTTTTAGATCCGAGCGGCCCCATTTCTAGAGTGACGGATTCTCTACTGTGTGGCCAAAATTCATTTTATCTGAAGAAAATATGAAATCACCTGTGTAGCTGGTCAGCCCCACTAGGACCCTGGATTAACTAACAAAAGGCCATGGTGACAATCAGAAGGTCTCATGGGGCAGAGGGCAGAGCCTGACCTGAGGTCAGACGTGTCTAAGTTCAAATCTTTTTTTGTGTGTGCGGTATTGGGAGTTGAATCCAGCGCCTCACGCTTGCATGCTCTGCAAGTGCTGGACCACTGAGCTGCACCCCCAGCCCACTTCTTTACTTTTTGAGACAGGGTCTCGCTAAGTTACTCAGACAGCCCCTGGTCTTGAACTTGTGATCCTCCTGCCTCTGCCTCCCGAGCCGCTAGGATTACAGGCGTGCGCCGCCGCGCCTGGCTTAAATTCAAATCTTGACTCCACTGCCTGCCAGCTTGGAGACCTCAGGTGGCTTTGTGACTCTCTGCCCTTACCTGTGGTGATCGTATTTTCTTGTTTGGCTTTCTGAGGCCACACTGTAATTAGACAATGGGGGTGTGACACCTCTGTTATTCAGACACTGGAGTATTCACACCCACCTGGAAAACTGTGTTGTTCTTTACAATAAATTCAGAGGAGAGTACTCAGCTTCCTTCACCCTGAGCTTTGATTGAGACACGCCCTCCAGCAAGTGCCTGAGGGTTCCAGGTTTTCTCCAATGTCTGTCCTGCTCCACCCCACTGCACTCCAGGCTACACCAAACTTCCTGGGATAGGCAAGGAGCAGGGTCCCCCGCTGGCTGGCCCGCTGCTCCAGGGGAGGAAGGGGAACCCTGTGCAACCGGTGGAAATCCCCCAGCTCTCCCGAGAAAAGGACAAGTGCGTTGGACTGCCTTGCCAAGATGTCTGCTTTCATTTACAGAGCTGATTTGGTTATTTTCCTATTATAAAGAAAAATACATTCATTAAACACCATTGGGAAAATCTGAAAGAAAAGGAAAGAAACCCACTGACGTTACCATGGAAAGGCAAAGAAAAAAAAGCTTTGTGATTTTGGTCAATATTTTCCTAGGCATTTTTTTTCCCAATTGTACTTGTACCAGTCAGGATAGACCAGGTTGGGCTGCAATAACAAGAAGAAAAATCCCCAGACATGGATGGTTTAAATCCACATGAGTTTTCTTCCCCCCCATGCTTTATGTCTGTCACGCTGTTAGACAGACTCTAGCCTAGGTGACCCCTGGGGGACGTAGGGCTGATGGAGTCAAACAGCGCCAATACAATGACTCGGTTGTTATGCCAACAGTGAGCTCCAGAGGGTCCCATGTGGACCATCGTGCGCTCCAATCTGGAAGTGACACGCTTCATTCACGATCACAGTTCATTGGCCAGAACTGGCCACCTGGCTCCACTCAGCCGCAGGCTCTGGGGGGTGCCAGCCTCCAGTGTGACAGGAGCCAGAGAATCCGCCATGTTAACAACTGTACGTTGCTACCGGAGAGGTGTCTTTCTCTGATTCTAAACAGATACGCGTCGCCAGTGGAGTATTTGGGAACGCAGCAAAGGACGATGAAAATAAAATCACTTCTCCCATCATTCACTTGATGCTTTTTCAGGTGTTTAGGGCGATGTCCAGTTTTTCTGTGCTTACATAAAAATAAAGGTATCCTAAAATACATTAGAACACTAGGGAGGCGGAGGCAGGAGGATTGCAAGTTCGAGACCAGAGGGAGTCTGCACAACTTAGCGAGACCCTGTCACAAAAAAGTTAAAAAAAAAAAAAAGGGGGGGGGGCTGGAGGTACAGCTCAGTGATCTAGCACTTGCAAAGCAAATAAATAAATAAATAAAATTAAAGAAAAGAAAAAAAAATAGGACAACCTTCTATGTTCTGCTTTTGGATCTGGGCTGGGGTTTAGCTCACTTGGTAAAGTGTGCTCTGCACTCTCTGGGTTCTATCCTGGCATGGCAAAAATGGGAGAAGGACATGGCAATCCACTCCTGAAGCAATCCTGGAAAAATCAGCCCTGGGAAACCCTACATAGGGTCGTTATGGGTCAGCCCTGACTTGACAGCACCTAACAACAACAAACTTTTGAGTCCATTATTCCTACTTAATACACTGTGTACCCCATGTGTCTGTCAGCTGGCTGTGCTATGGGGGATGGTGGTTGTGTGAAGTTGAAAGCTATGCCACTGGTATTTCAGATACCAGTGAGATGCCCAGGCTGACCAAGAGCCCGGAGTCAGCCCGAATGACCCCTTATCTTAGGATTCTGTCTTACAGGCCCCGCTCCATAAATTTCTTTAAAAGATCACTAGATCAGAATGCTCTGGGCCAGAACAAAGGGCTGTAGATATGGGCAGTAACTTCCGAGAACTCCCAGACCTCAAAATAACACAAATAGCATACTTTAGCCACTCAAAACCTCACCTTATCTGACTTTCACTCTCTCCACGCCCCCCCTTTCCTGCTTGTAATACACAATAAAAACCTCTACCTTGCAAAGAGTCGGGGTCCCAATACCGAACCACTGGTGTGAGGTGTGGTACCCACGAGATCGAGCTTTAATAAAGACCCTTTGTTATTGCACGCGACTTCGGACTCCCTGGTGGTCTTGGGGGAACTCGAACTTTGGGCACAACAACCAGCAGGGCCATCCACAGTGGGCAGGTTGCAGCTGAGCTTTCCGACTAAGACAGACTGGGGAGAAGAACATGGCTGCCCACTCCTGAAGTAAAGCCATTGAAAACCCTATGAACTGAAAACTCATTACCACTTCATGTGGATCCAAGATGGCCATTTCCCCCTTTTTGCTTTTGGACTGGGGAGCATTGAAGGGGAAACCCTTCTTGATGGGAAGTCACTGTGTTGGGTGGGTCAGCTTAGATATGAGCTGTCAAAATGCAGGAAGAAGGGGGTTCTGACTGACTCCTGCATCTCGCCATAATGAATAAAGCTATGTCTGAGGCAAATCTCCAAGGACATCGGAAGGACGTTATTCTAATGGACTCTACGCTAATCTGAGATCAATGGTTGCCTAACAAAGGCAGGCCACTCCAAGACATCTGCCTGTGGGCCCAATCTTTTCAAATAGGCCAATCCTGTCCATGGAGCCATTTTGCAAAACCAACCCCCTGGGCTCCATAAACCCTAAACCACAAAAGATTAGTAAACGAGGACTTTTCCAGATGGAGCTTGGGTTCCTGTACTCCAGGCACCAGGGTTGGAGACACCTGGGGCGTGCCCTTGTTTAAACAGAACTATGGGGAACACATCGGGCTGGGATTTAGCTCAGTTGGTAGAGCACTGCTTTGCAGTCTCTGAGGTCCCGAGTTCGATTCCCAGCACCCCAAAAATGAGAGTAGGACGTGGCAACCCACTCCCAAGGGCAATCCTGAAACAACCAGCCATTGAAAACCCTATGAGGGTCGCTATGAGTCAGATACCGACTCGATGGCACCTAACAACAACAACAAATGGGGAACACACATCCACTCTCTCTTCTCTCTTCTCCTCTCTCCTCTTTGGCAGCCACATGACTACCTTCCCTTCTCGGGGGTAGCTCCATGTGAGCAACCCCTTCTCTTGGGGCGCCATCTTCTCTGTCAACCCAAGGTGCTTTTCCTGGTTCTTGTTGTTGTTGTTAGGTGCCGTTGAGTCGTGTCCGACTCATAGCAACCCTCATAGGGTTTCCAATGGCTGACTGTTTCGGGATTGTCTTGGGAGTGGATTGCCAGGCCCTTCTCCCATTTTTGCGGTGCTGGGAATTGAACTCAGGACCTCAGAGACTGCAGCGCAGCGCTCTACCAACTGAGCTAAAGCCCAGCCCACTTCTCCTTCTAGAAACTTGCTTAACTCTTCTGCTCTCTCTGGCTTTACTTCCCCCTGAGGGATGGAAATATGCTTACGCCGATTCACCTAAAGAGCTGAGTTTTTTCCAAATTCCTTTCCAGGTTTATCTAAACTTCTCCAGGTGCCTCAGTTTTTCTGGGAGTTATTCCTTAAAGGTGTGCGACCTTTCATAATAAACTCTACTTTCTACTGCAACGTCTGTGTCAGGTACAAATTCTTTTATATGCAGGACGCAAAAGCCAGAATTTGCTGTCAGGTTCCTAGACCTGCACTCCCTGGGCACATTTACCCTGGGGGTGAGAAGCTGGTGACAAAGGCCATCCTCTGTCATAGCTCTCTACTGTGAGTCCTAGGGTAAGGACCTTCACTTCCCTGGATCTGACTTGTATTATTAGTAGAATGGGAATATTAGTAAATAGGACAAGTAGTTTCTTGAGATGCTCTGTAAATACAGACTCTACACAAATATAAGCATTTGATAAAAACGATAATTATATCTTAAATTTATGGGGTGTGTAGCATAGGTACAAAAATGTACATTTTTTTGTACATTATCTCAACAAACCCCATAAGGTGATATATCATCTAGGAGCCGTGCCCAGCTGTTAGTACCCCAAAATAACACTGACAAATGGTTGAGATGTTATTTTCTTTTGTACTGCATGAACTCCACAGAGCTTATGCAGGGAGTTATATTGAAGCAGCAACCTAGAATCTCTCCAACATTCTTCTCTACCGCCCTTTGCCTATGACTTCTACTTTCTTTTCTTTCTTTCTTTCCTTTTTTTTTTTTTTTTTTTTTTT
>VMDO01016454.1:0-47670 GCA_007922755.1 Pedetes capensis | reverse complement strand
AAAGAAGGACCTCGGGAGACCTTCAGATGGTTGGAGAAGGACAGGGAAGGTTTATTGGGGTGCTCCCCTTATGGAGAGCAAGGAGCAAGCAGCCCCTATAGAGCAAGGCTCTATCCCTTTAAGTGCTGGCTCTAGGCCTGCAGCATGGAATGCTGCAGGCTAAGTGCTGGTACAGCTCAGCCTTAAAGGCACAGCCACATCCGCTGGTGTTCAGTTGAAGTCCGATGGTCTTGACTCTCGTGGCTCGCCTTATCTACCCCCCTCCTTCCCAAGGATGGGAGGAGTTGGGAGGCTCTTTGTGGCTTGCTAGATGCCTTCGGCTCTTCGGGGCCCCTGGGCTTGATCTCGCCGGCTTGCTAGATGGTCTTGCTGGAGTAGGGAGCGCTGGTCCAGGTGATGAGGTTCAGGAGGCGGTCAGAGAGGTGAGGATCGGTGGTGCTACAGGAATGGATAGGGGTCCAGGAGCCCTGCTTTTATAGGGTCCTGGAGGGGTCACATGGTGGGGTTCAGCCAATCAGGGCACACAGCTGGCCGGTACAGTGGGCAAACAGACATAACTGCCAAGTGGAGACAGTTATTACCTGCAAGGTGGTGAGGGGAGCCAATCAAAATTAGGGTGGTTAGGGCTGGTCAAGCTGGCTGGGGGCCATCTTTGCTCACTCGATGGGAGGGGCTGTTTTGTGTGAGTGAGATGAGCCCTGAGGTCAACTAGGGGTCAGCCCCTCAGGCTGTTATGAGGGACCCTAGCTGGGAAATAATATTTTAAAAATCCCCAACAATCTCCTTGGAATTTCTGGGTCCTGGGCCTGGATGTGTAACCAGATGACCTATAGAGTCAGACTACCCAGTCACTGAAATATATAGATGGCTCCGGTAACTGTGGAAATGAATGTTTTATTTTTGTATGTACAATTCAAGGCCCACCTTGTCCTCCATTCTCAGTGCCGCTGGGTCCTTCTGATGCCCCACAGCTCCCTTGCCGTTAAAGGCCGTTCTAAGTTTTGTCCTGCTTTTCATGTCCTCTGCCCACCCTCTCTTGCATTCACAATATTATCTGTTTCTCCATCTCAGGTGAAATAAAGACCATTGGGCAGGCTCATGTCCAAGTTTTTGCTCTTTCCAGTCACAGCTTTATCAATCATCATCCTGATTCACGTGTCTTTATCCTGAAAGGGTTGCTGTCCCAGTGCCCCCCTACCTATTTCATGATCCCACTTCCTCGTGGTGCCTTCTTAACAAGCCATCAGTCACTCATCCTCTCTCGTAAAACTCCACATGCTCCTTCCACATGCTCTCCCTCCAGAATCCTGCACTCTGTATTTTGCTATCTAAATCTCCCTCTGGATTACTGTCAAACTTTTGGAAAGTGTAGTCTCCATGCCTTTCCTTCTTTTCCTCATCTTGATTTGTCCTGACCCTGATACCATCTTCCAGAGACTACAAGTGAAATTTATCCCCATGTGTCTATCAGCTCGTCGTGCTGAGGTTACTTGCTTATTGACGTGATGCTGAAAGCTATGCCACTGCTATCACAGATACCAACAGGGCCACCCCGAGTGGATACATTTCAGCTGAGCTTCCAGACTAAGACAGACTAGGGAAAAGGACCAGGCAGCCCACTCCTGAAACAATTAGCCATTGAAAACTCTATGAATAGCAGAGAAGCACTGTCAAATATAGTGCCGGAAAATGAGCCTCTAGGTTGGAAGGCATTCAAGAAACAGCAGGGAAGAGTTGCCTCCTCAAAGTAGAGATGACCTTAATGATGGGAGTGGAGGAAAACCCCTGGGACCTCCTTTTGTTGATCTGGCATGACTCAAAATGAGAAGAAACACAGTGGCTGCAACAATGGGCTTAAACATAAAAAAGATGGTGTGCATGGCACAGTATCAGGTAGTGTTTTGTTCTGCAAGTAATTTTTAGTATTTGTTCAAGATTATCTAAATGGAAAAATAATAATTTTGTCTTGTATGATTATCGATTTGTGTGATTATAGACTAGGGAGAAGGAACCAACAGCCCACTTCTGAAACAAATAGCCATCGAAAACCCTATGAATGAATAGCAGAGAGGAACTGTCAAATGCACTGCCAGAAAATAAACCCCCAAGGCTGGAAGGCATTCAAGAAATGTCTGGGGAAGAGTTGCCTTCTCAAAGTAGAGTTGACCTGAATGTTGAGAATGGAGTAAAGCCCCTGGGACATCCTTTTGTTGATATGGCACAACTCAAAATGAGAAAGAATGATTGTAAATATCCATTAGTAATTGGAACATGGAATGTATGTAGTATGAATCTAGGAGAATTAAAAATCACCAAAAGGGTAATGGAATGCATAAATGTTGACGTTCTAGGCATTGGTGAACTAAAATGGACTGGTATGGGTCATTGTGAATCACATAGTCATATGGTCTACTATGCTGGGAATGACAGCTTGAAGAGAAATGGGGTTGCATTGATCATCAAAAAAAGACATCTCAAGATCTGTCCTGAAATGCAGTGCTGTCAGTGATAGAACAATATCCACATGCTTACAAAGAAGGTGTGGGAGAAGGATGTAGCAATCCACTCCTGAAACAGCCATTGCAAACCCTGTGAGGGTCTCTATGAGTCAGACACGACTCGATGGCAACTATCAACAACAATAAAGAAGGCCAGTGCATATGACTACTATTCAAATTTATACACCCACCACTAAGGCCAGAAATGAAGAAAGGGAAGATTTTCTACAGTTTCTGCAGTCTGAAATTGGTTGAACATGCAATCAGAATGCAGTGCAGTGATAATTACTGGTGATTGGAAGGCAAAAATTAGAAACAAAGTAGAAGGCTCAAGTTGGAAAATATGGCCTTGGTGACTAAAACGATGCTGGAGATTGCATGATACAATTTCACCAAATCAATGTCCTTTTCATTGCAAATACATTTTTTTCACCAATATAAATGGTGACTATACATGGAATTTACCAGATGGAACATATAGGAACCAAATTGACTATATTTGTGAAGAGACATGATGGAAAACCTCAATATCAAAAGTCAGAGCTAGAGCAGGTGCTAATTGTGGATCATACCATCAATTGCTTACATGCAGGTTCGAACTGAAACCAAAGAAAATTCGAACAAGTGTGTGAGAGCCAAGGTATGACCTTCGGTATATCCCACTTCCATTCAGAGACCATCTTCAGAACAGATTTGATTCATTAGACACTAATGACCAAAGACTGGATGAGTTGTGGCATAAGTTCAAAGACATCATTCATGAGGATAGCAAGAGGTTATTAAAAAGACAGGAAAAAAAGAAAACAAATTACCTATGAAAAGAGATTGAAACTTGCCATTGCATGTCCAGAAGCTAAAGGAAAGGAAGACATGATGAACTTATGTAACTGAAAAGATTTCAAAAGGCAGCTAAAGAAGAGAAAATCAGATATTATAATGATATGTGCAAAGAAGTGGAGATAGAAAACCCAAAGAAAAGAACATGCTCTATTTTTCTCAAGCTTGATGTGACAATAGTGAAGGCTTATACAGGGAAAATATTAAACAATGCAGGAAACAGCAAAAGAAAATGGAAGGAATACACAGAGTCATTTGTGCAAAAGAATTGGTGGGTAACCAACCATTTCAAAAGGCATATGATCAGAACCCAATGGCACTGCAGGAAGAAGTAGAAGTTCCCTTGAAGAAATTGGTGAAACACAAGACTCCAGGAATTGATGGAATACCAACTGAAGTGTTTCAACAAACAGATGCAGCACTGGAGGCGCTCACTTGTTTATGCCAACAGATTTGGAAGACAGCTACCTGGTCAACTAGACTGGGAGAGATCCATATTTGTGCCTGTCTCCAAGAAAGGGGATCCAACTGGATGTGGAAATTATTGAATGATATATTAATATCTCACATCAGTAAAATTTTGCTAAAGATCATTCAAAAGCAACTGCAATAGTATATGGACAGGGAACTGCCAGCAAGTCAGGCCGGATTCAGAACAGGGCATAGAACCAGGTACATCATTGCTTGCATCAGATGGATGTAAGCTGAAAGCAGAGAATACCAGAGAGATGTCTGTCTATGTCTTACTGACTATGCAAAGGCATTTGACTGTGTGGATCAAAATAAATTATGGATGACATTGTAAAGAGTGGGGATATCACAGCATTTAATTGTAATCATGGGGAATTTGTATACGGACCAGGAGGCAGTTGTTCCAACAGAATGAGGAAACACTGGTGGGTTTAAAGTCAGGAAAGGTGTACATCAGGGCCGTGTCACCGTACTTCTTCAATCTCTGTGCTGAGCAAATAGTCTGAGAAGGTGGACTTTATGAAGAAGAATGTGGTATCAGGATTGGAGGAAGAGTCATTAACAACCTGTGTAATGCAGATAACACAACTCTGCTTACTGAAACTGAAGTGGATTTGAAGCACTTATGGATGAATGTCAAAGAACACAGCCTTCAGTATGGATTGAGCTTCAACATCAAGAAAGCAAAAATCCTTACAACTGGGTCAGTAAGCAACTTCCTGATAAATGGAGAAAAGATTGAGGTTGTCCAAGATTTTGCTTTACATTGTTCTGCAATCAGCATGTGTGGAAGCAGCAGTCAAGAAATCAAAAGATGTATGGCGCTGGGAAAAGCTGTTGCAGAAGACTTTTTTGAAGTGTTGAAAAAGTAAAGGTGTCACACTGAAGATGACTCATGCCATGGTATTTTCAGTCACATCATATGGTTGTGAAATGGACATTGAATAATGGAGACAGGAGAAGAATTGCCTTTGAATTATGGTGCTGGAGGTGAACATTAAACATACTGTGGACTGCCAAAAGAACCAACAAATCTGTTCTAGAAGCAGTGCAACCAGAGTGCTCCTTGGAAGCAAGGATGGCTAGACTGCATCTGACCTGTTTTGGACATGTTGTCGGGAGGGACCAATCCCTGCAGAAGGTCATAATGCTTGGGAAAGTATCCTGTCAACAAAAAAGGGAAGATCCTCAATTAGTTGGATTGACACAGTGGTTGCAACAATGGACTTAACAATAAAAAAGATCCTGTTCCTGGCACAGTGTCGAGGAGTGTTTCATGCTGTTGTACATAGGATCACTATGAGTTGGACTGACTCGACAGCATCTAAGAACAACAAACAAGGATAACTTGGAATGGAGTATGTCCTGACCTAATCTGAATTTGTTCTATGAGCAAGAAATGTCTATTTCTTTAAATCACAAACACTTTAGGGTTTAGTTGCATCAGCATCCCTAAACAAAATACTGTGAACATATAACTCTGCCTTTATGCATTTATATCTGTATTTCCATGTTTCTTATTATACTTTCTTTTTTATTGGAAATTTTTAATGTACACCTTAATGTGATTCATTCTGACATGCTTTTCATTGTGACATTTCCATATATGCATTTTGATGTACATTATTCTTATAGGTTCCCCCTTACCCTCCCCTATGCTTCCCCCCGCGCCCTCCCTGTCTAAGTCTTCTCTTTTACTTGGTAATATTTTTCTATATGTCCTTGGGTTCCAGTTCTGTTTAAGATAGAAACTTTTCCTGTAGTGATCTTTGTTTTTATTTTGTTAGAACAACTGCATGCGTTTTCTAAACTGGATGTTCCAATGTCCCCTTCAACTCACCATATTAGAATTTCTTAAGAATATGAAAATGTTTTCTAGACAGTGATATTAATTTAGCTTCTTTGCATCTAAATAAAAGGTTGTTGTTGTTGTTAGGCGCCATCTAGTCATGTCTGATTCATAGCAACTGTGATAGGGTTTTCAATGGCTGATTGTTTTGGGATTACCTTGGGAGTGGATTGCCATGTCCTTCTCCCATTTTTGTGGTGCTGCGAATCGAACCCAGGATCTCAGAGACTGCAGAGCAGTGCTCTACCAACTGAACTAAATCCCAGCACAAATAAAAGGTAGTTGAAGGTATGTGAGAAAACCAATTCATAACCAACCATATGTATTTCTTAATGCAGTTATGTAATTCAGGACTACACTGAAGTTTTTATTTCTTCCCTTCTAAACTTCTTGAAACTGAGAAACAATTCAAGTTCACTTGGAGATCTTGGGATACTGATATGCTCTGGTCTATTTTTCTTCCTTTCTGAAAGCTTCATTGTATTAAGACTGGAAAAGCACCATGTAATTATGTGTGTGAACTTCTTGATAATCTTAGTGATGGAATTTTCTTTTCATGTGCTAATGCTTATTCATGCACTTTTCATATAATTAATACACTTGCAATAATGTGGATCTCATTATAATTTGCTATCTCAGTTTCTCATACAAACTAAAGATGTCAGGCATTGTCAGGATAGAAAATGTTTTGCTCACTTATTGGTAGACACTGGTCTTTATTACCACTGTTGCCGTTGCCTCTCATTCTTGATGTTTTATGTCATCTTTTCCTCTCATTTCAACATTTTATCAGACATATAATGTATTCAATTACATATAACTGAGGATGACTTTGAATTGGCACAACTGAGAAATGTCTCATTTAGATGGTCTTGTCTTTGATTTGTGCTTATATACCTCATTATTTTCCTGTATTCACCTCTCTCTCTCTCTCTCTCTCTCTCTCTCTCTCTCTCTCTCTCTCTCTCGGTGCTGGGGGTTGAACCCAGGGCCCCGGGCTTGCATGCTATGCAAGGGCTGTACCACAGACCTGCACTCCCAGTCCTTTTTTTTTTTTTTTTTTTTTTACTTTTTGAGACAGGGTTTCACTAAATTACACAGACTGCTTCTGGTCTTGAACTTGTGATCCTCCTGACTCTGCCTCTTGAACGGCTGGGATTACAGACATGTGGTACCATGCCTGGGTGTATACTCATCTCTTGAGGAATTATACCCTTCCTCACTCTTATCTACCTATCTAGTTTTGATATTTGCAATCATATCTTTACATTTCCTTGGAATCTAAGCTGTAAAAATCAGCTGGAAAACTGAATTCTAGCATAGCCAACCTGCTGTTAAAGCAGTTATTTCTGTAGCAACAAGGAAAGGACACTTTTGTGTTTGGTCTTGTCTTTGCCTCCTGTCTTCTCACCTGTCTTATGCCTGTCCCGATGTGCAGTTTCACCTCCAAATATCTAGTGCAGGACCATTTCTTGAAGAAATAAAGTTGATACTTAAAGAAAAAATCACACAAAGATAACCCACGGAACAACAGCATAGGTAAGGTTTCACTTGTCACATGCCCCTAGACATCCCTTCTGTGTGTTCTGCTGTTTGAAGTGTAAACCATCTTGCCAATGTTCAAAAATAAGGGAAGACGGAGCATGTGGGATGGATCGATACAGACGCTTTGGTTATATAGCATTTGCATAGCTTGGTTTCTTGATTTCCACCTCTAGATAATCCTTAGAACCCAAAGTGATTAAATCTCAAGGTGCTTAAAATATGTATATATGCTCACCCCATCGCACATACGTACTCACGAATTATTATTGTTTCACCTATGTTTTATACATGTTTGATCTTTGTAGAGAAGTCTGAAGTATTTTCAGCCTACGTGCAGAGGAATTACTACTTGAGGGATGGCACGTGGAATTTACTGAGTTATGTATATTTGTTGTAATGTAGTTTTTCAAGTCTTCTAGCTTTTGTACTTCCATGATTTGAAATTATGTTCTTTGTCAATAAGAGCTACTGTTAAATCTATGGTATGAATGCATACTGAGTATTCTACAAGTCCAGCTTTAATTATTCCTTGGATCATAGGAAAGTGAATATTTTTTCTTATATTCTACAGATTAATCAAGTCATGATACAGTTTGGTTTGCTTTATATTTGGTTATGGTATTCTGCAGTTTTAAAAAAAATTCCTAGAACTTTTCTCTTCTGTTGATAAAGGATCTTTCTCTCCATCATCTCGCTGACATTGTCCAGCTTCTTAATTTCATGGAATTCATTCTGGGTCTGTTCTTTAAACCATTGTCTTCCCTGACTTTTTTTTTTTTTTGGTGGTACTGGGGGTTGAACCCAGGACTTCACGCCTGCATGCATTACAAGTGCTGGACCACTGAGTTGCACCTCCAGCCCATTTTTTAAAAAAACTTTTTGTGACACAGCGTCTCACCAAATTACACAGACTGCCTCTGGTCTTGAACTTGCGATCCTCCTGCCTCTGCCTCCCGAGCCGCTGGGATTACAGGTGTGCGCCACCGCACCAGGCTGTTCCCTGACTTCTTCTTCTCACTTGCTTGCTAATCTTCCCCAATAGCTGCCACTCTAAAATTTTATTTCATCTTTGTATATTCTTATTTTCTGTTATTTTTTTTAATATCCCATGTTATCATTTTCCTGGATCGGGCTGTCATTTCACAGGAACACATAATGAGTAACTGCTTTAGGAAAAATGTATGTGTGTGATGTAAAATATGCCTGGGTCATTACAAATGACTTGAAAGCATATAGTGAGAACTTTAAAATGTGTCATTTGATCTAACAAATCACCTCATGGAATTTCTTCTAAAATATATTTTTTAAATGAAAATATTTCAACACCCCTAAATGTTTAATCATCTATAACTTTATAGTTGCAACTTTTGTGCAAGATAGTGGAAACCATATAAAGGACACTAAAATTATTATTTTCTTTTCCTGTACTTAGGGGTTGAACCCAGGGCCTTGCACATACTTTGCAAGTGCTGGGCTTGCAAAACTGGGCTGCACCCACAGCCCATTTTTCATTTTTGTTATTGAGTCAGGATCTCACTAAGTTACACAGGCTGCACCTGGCCTTGAACTTTTGATCCTCTTGTCTTCTCCTGATGAGTTGGTAGGATTATAGGCATGAGCCACAATGTCTTTCTCAAAATACATTTTAGCAACATGCTGAACTATGTGATATTGCAGAATAAATCTTTTGAGACTGATACTATATTGTAAGTAAATGTAAGGAGTCTCTAACAAATGTATAATAGATTCTAATTTCTATCCGGTTTTATAATTTAATGTTTATTGTAAAGGGTATAGAGAGTGGTATTCAGTAGAACTTTCTGCAGTGAGGGAATAGTGCTGAGATCTGTTTTTTCCTGTATGGGTTCTACTAGTGACAGGTGGCTATTGGGCATTTGAAATGTGGTTAGTGCAACCACGGAACTGAACTTCAAATTCTGCTTAAATAGTCATAGCATCATATCGGACAGCGCAGGTTTAGAAGACTATCATACTCCAAGGTGTTACTGGTGATTGTTTCTGGTAGGAATCATTGATTATAGATTTTCTTGATGTTCTTTATTCTTTTCTGTATTTTTAAAATGAGGTTAATGATAAAAAAGTAATAAAGGAAACTTTGCTTTGAAGGCAACCTCCCTGGTGGATACTGTTAGACTATTAAACTCATGGTATCCAAATCATTCCTAAAGGTTTTAATAATACATAAACAAATTGTTCATTTCCTTCTGATCAACATTTCAGTTGTCTTTCAGGGATAATTAAATTTTCATGAGATATTTGACTGTGTCTCTGGTTTGTGTTTTCAAATGACAGAAAAATATTTTCAATAATAGCAACAGTAATGACTAACATTTGTCAAGACTTTTCTAGGTGCTAGGCAATATTTTACATGTGTCAGTTTATCTAATCCTTACTAAGTCTATATGGGGGACTGGGATTTAGCTCACATGGTAGAGAGCCGCTCTGCAGTCTCTGAGGTCCCGGGTTTGATTCCCAGCACTGCAAAAATGAGAGAAGGACGTGGAAATCCACTCCCGAGGCAATCCCAAAACAATCCTATGAGGGTTGCTATGAGTCGGACACAACTCGATGGCATCTAACAACAACAAATTGTATATGAAAATATGCGCTATTTCTTCCATCTTATAGATGAAGAAGCTTAAGATACGTAGGACCAGAGAATTTATATATCTTGCCTGAAATTATTCAGCTAGAACTGAATAAGAACAGAGGTGGGGACAGAAAGAGTCTGCCTTTCACTGAGGCAATAGAAAAGCCCAGTGGTAGGCATAACAGTTTCTCCCTCCACATTCAGTGGAAGGTGGTGCGTGGCAGCCAGGGAGTGGTAGATGCAGCAGGAGATTGAACAGAGTTGTAGTTTGGCCAAAGAAGAAAGAAGATAAAGCAAAAAACAGTATCATAGGAGTGAAGAGTGCCCCTGTGCTTGGGATTAGAATGATCGCCCATGAGTTTATATTGCAAAAGAAGGAAAAGGAGAACAGAGAAAGGAGTAACACCAAAATCTGTAGGGGGGAAGGGGGAAAAAAGTTGTGTCAGTCCTGGTAGAAGAACGTGTAATCAGGAAAGGTGGGAGGTTGGAAAGTGGGACGTTTGGGGTTTTGGAAGGTATCTGTTTGTTTGCTCAGTTCATATGAAAGTGTAAAGTTGAGAGTGGTTGGCTGGCATGGGATTGAGAGTAAGGTCACTCTAGGCTTAAGGAGGGAAAGAACAGGGCCGTAGAAGGACCATCAAAGTGCGTATTGAAATCACCATGAACCATGATGGCGGGGGTTTGGAAAGAGTGATGTGAAACAGGACCTGACGTCTTGGATCGGCTAGTTGTGGACGGCTACAGCGAGGGAGGGGGTGGTGCTGCAGCATGAAGATGTGTTTGGTTGTTCAATGTAATGCCAGGGTCTAGCATAGTAACTAACTGCATCAAGATGGTGGGAGTTCCCTCCCCCTGGACATGCTCCCTGAACTTGGGGTGCTTCCAAATAGTACACAGATGGTAACACTACATCGGGGAGGAACGACTGTGTCACATATGAAATTTTCTGAGCCACTGACCTGGATGACAACCTGACGCTACTTGGGCAATGCCATGGTCCAGGCTATGTGGTGGAGTTCAGAGAGGGCTGCTGAGGGCACAGCCTGCATTTCCACATGGACAGGGGGCCCTCCACAGGAGGAGGAGATGCCAGTAGTCAGACTGATAGCTTTCAGCAGGACCGGAGCTACCCTGGCAGGAATCTGTATGAGGTGGGAGAGAAGAGTAAACATCCCCTTCCATTCTGCTCCCACAGAGGATATCAACTACAAGGAGTCTATCAGTGTGCCCCATGGGCTAATGCGGCTGCTCAAGGAACAGATATTCCGAGAGAAGACAGCCAAGTCTCCATGGGCTGGCACAGCGGGAAACATCTTTCCTCCCTTGTCTTCCCTTTGCCCCATCTCCAATAGCATAAGAAGCCATCTGGAAAAGAAATCATACCATGAGATGAAGCGAAGCCTCGCATCCCCCTGTGCAAAACTCCAGAGCTCGGAGGGAAAGAGAGCTTTTGACCAAATAGGAGACTTAAGTTTTATCATGAATATGAGTGACTAATAATTGGAGAAGGGTGACTGAGTTTAGAATTTGAGCAAAACGTGGTAAAATAAAGTTGTAACCTAAGGGGAAAAGAGGACTACAACTACAACTAGTTTTTGGAAAACTATATATGCTCCCACATGGTTACCAATCGAATATTTGTGAAGTGAATGCACAACTCAGACTTGCTTACAATTTACTGTTGCTTGCAAAAGACATTTATACATATCTCTGTAGTTACAGGAAGTTGTAGAGAGTTAGATGGTGGCTATGTCCTGATCAGGTCAAAATGAAGCTTATTGGTGTTTAGGGAGTAGTTATGTTAGAGCAATCGAACAGCCGAAGAAATCTTTTACTTTGAAATACATGAATGTTAAGACAGATCTCCTATCTGAGCTGCGAATCACAAATCTCCAGTTCAGGGAATGGAAATCTCAGTTACTCCATGTCCTGCACAGGAATGGAGCTCACGTGTGGTTATGAAAATGGGGCTCTGCAGATGTCCATCCACAGATGAGGATTTTAAAACTGTGGTATATATACATAATGGAATATTATTCATCCATTAAGAAGAATGAAATTACATCATTTGAAGGAAAATGGATTGATCTGGAGAGACCCTCATGTTAAGTGAAATAACCCAGACTCAAAAAGAGAAATGCTGTGTGTTTTCACTCATATGTGAGAGCTTGATCTAACTTAAAGGGAAAATAAAATCTATCAATCATGTGTCTGTCTATCTAAATATATATAATTGTATGACACAGTGTCTACGGTGGGCTTAAACATAAATAAGATCATGTGCCTGCCATAGAATTGGGAAGTGTTTTAATCTGCTGTACACAGGGTCGCTGTGAGTTGGACTTGACTCAATGGCACCTAAGAACAACAACAACATATAAGGTTGGAAAATACAAGAGGACTAATCTGGAAGGGGGGCTGGGATTTAGCTCAGTGGGTAGAGTGCTACGCTGCAGTCTCTGATGTCCCGAGTTCAATTCCCAGCACCGCAAAAATGGGAGAAGGACCTGGCAATCCACTCCCAAGGCAATCCCGAAACAGTCAGCCATTAAAAACCCTATGAGGGTCGCTATGAGTCGGATACTGACTCGACGGCACCTAGCAACAACAACAATCTGGAAGGAGGAGGGGATAAGGGAGGGAGGAGCAATCTGGGGGGAAGTAAAGAGGGAGGGAACAAGTGCACAGTGTAGGAGGTAATTGTATGAACATCCCATAATGAAACTTACACTGTATGCAAATTAAATAAGGAAAGAAAATGAGGCGCCTCTACCCCAGATGGACGTGAACTCTGCCTAAAACGCTGCAGTGCTGTGGTGAGCTCTGCTTACATGGTACACAGGTGAACAGGGTCACATGCTTATTAGAGGAGGTTGGAAGGAACTCCCGCCTAAGGATTTTAAGCAGGAAACATCTGGTAACTTTGGCTTTTTTTCTTCTGCAGGTTTACGTATAGCAGAAAAGTAAGGATTATGAATGCTCTCCCGTTTGAAGTTATTAAAGAACCCCCAGTGTGTGTGTGGGGGGTGTGTGTAAGAAAATCTGTGATACTCATTGTGCTGTGGAATCGTTTCTTTCTTGCCACTGTGTAAAGGTCTGTGGCTGGCTCCGATGAGGAAACATTGACATATTTCTTTTATGGAGGCTGCATGAACAATAGGAGGCAGCGACACAAAAGATATCTATACCAAAGCCCCACTCGTGGGTCAGGGAGAAGAACATAAGCAATTCTTTCCTTTCTCCAGGCTGCCACCAATGTCCTTCTATATTTGTAAAGAAAACTTGCTTAAATTTGCCACTTACACTTAACCTGATTTTTTTTTTCCTGATAGAGAGGGAAGCAATTCAGATCTTCAAGGCCATGTATTCTGTAAAACACCCTATTGCTCTATTTACTTGGAATCTATGCTGCAGATATAAGAGTTAATCTTAAGTGTGCTCTGTGCTGATGGCTATTTATTTAATTTTAAACTAACACTGTATATCATTGTTGGCTTATTTGCATTAGGTTTTCAGCATAAACTCATTATGTAAAGTTCTTAGATATATTTAAATTAACTTAGTTATCCCCCCACGTGTCTCTCAGCTTGTCATGCTGTGGGGGCTTGCGTGTTGCTGTGATGCTAAAAGCTATGCCACCAATATTTCAGACACCAGCAGAGCCACCCATGGTGAACAGGTTTCAGCTGAGCTTCCAGACTAAGACAAACCAGGGAAAAGGACCCGACAATCCACTCCTGAAACAATTAGCCACTGAAAACCCAATGAATAGCAGAGATGCACTGTCAAATATAGAGCTGGAAAATGTAACCCCCCTGGCTGGAAGACATTCAAGAAATGACTAGGGAAGAGTCTCCTCCTCAAAGTAGAGTCCCTTAGTGATGCGAATAGAGCAGAGCCCCTGGTACCTCCTTTTGCTGATGTGGCACCACTCAAAATGAGGAGAAATAGGAGTGGCTGCAACATTGGGCTTAAACATAAAGAGATTGCATGCACGGCACAGTGTTAACTAGTGTTTCATTCTGCTGTACATAGGGTGTCTGTGAGTCAGAGTCAGACCCAACTCAATGGCACCTAACAACAACAACACAACTTAGTTATGGCAATAGCTTATACTGTAGTTTGGCATATAAAATTGGATTCAGTTTTATAAAGTGCTAGAATCTAGAAAATTACCATTAAAGTATTTTTAAAGCCAGCTTGGCTAAGTTACTACAGTATAGTAAGTGTTTATTAATTTTAGTAATTATGTCTCCCTTTTTGAGTATCCCTTATCTGAACAAACTGCTTATTTCTGAAATATGGAATCTTTGAGAAAGTTGTAAAAAAAGTGATCTGAGGACAAAATATAGGTGAATCTTGGATGCAATACCTTTTAGAGAAGGGCTTTGATAGAGTCTCAGTGACTTTAGAATGCAGTGTACTCATTTAGCTAAACTAAGATTGCAGTTTTTGTGGCAAACCCGAACAATTCTGGCTACTTTGCATTCCATTTTATAACCTGAGTGGTTATTTTATCAGGCTAATTACTTTTTTAAATTAACCTTTTTATTTGGAGATAATTATAGATAAACACACTGTTGAAAGAAATGATGCTAATTGCTTTTCCCTGATGTCAATGTAGCATTGTGGATAAGAAAAAGCACCAAACCAGATGGAAGCGTGTGTCTTGACTGTGTTTGGGGACCTCAGGTGAATTGTGCAGCTGTACCAAGAGAGGGTTTCTTCATCAGTGTTATGTGAAAAATAATTTAGGCCTCTCAGGATGACTTTAGAGGCATGTGGGCATAGGGTGCACCTATTGCTCTGTGAGCACTGGTTATTATTAAAGATATCCTTAAGATGTTTTTAGTGAATACTAGCTATGGTTTTATTACTGTAAAAGAACACATCTCTTACGTGGAAGAACACAATGCAAAATACTACCGAGTAGTCATACATTTAGACTGGGTACTCTTTCAAGATATTGATCCAATTCAGAAAGGAAGTTATAATTGGATACGGCAAAGATCCTTAACTAACATTTGTCTCATTTATAACATATATTTTCTCCTTAAGTATTATTACTTAAGTATGTATTTATCTTCTTTACCAGATTGCAAGTTTTATGAAGAAAATGGCTGCACAGAATTTTGCAAACCCTGTATCCTCGACAAATATTTAGTCAAATTAAGGTTTTGCCCACGTTACCAAGCCCTAGCTCCATAGCCTACACAAGTAGATTTGTCTTGGCCTAGTGCTCTGAATGTCATAATTTGAACTTTGATCATTAATAATGAACAGTATTTTTCATAGTAAACATTTTTATTAAGATATCATTCCAACCTTTGGGTTCAAGAGTGAGTACCTAAACTCATGGGTAATGCCGATCAAAAGAATTAGCTGCACAAATAAATTTTTAGTGAGATATTTCCTAACCTTACATCCTTTTCCTTTTTTTTTTTTTTTTTTTTTTTTTTTTTTTTTTTTTTTTGCGGTACTGATGGTTGAACCCAGGACCTTGCACTTGCATGCTTTGCAAGTGCTGGACCACTGAGTTGCACCCTCAGCCCGTTTTTTTACTTTTTTTTTTTTTTTTTTGAGACAGAGTCTTGCTCAATTTTGCAGACCACCTCTGGTCTCGAACTTGTGATCCTCCTGCCTCTGCCTCCCAAGTCCCTGGGATTACAGGTGTGTGCCACTGCACCCAGCTCATCCTTTTCCTTTTTAACAATACTATTAAATGCCAAGTGAAAAGACATGAAGTAACGCAAAGTGGAGATACAATTAAAAACAGCTGCCATAACATGTTAAAACATTTGTGGTTTGTTTTTTTAGTGTACCCCATGATTTGTTGTTAGGTACTGTCCAGTCCAGTCCGACTCATAGCAACCCTATGTACAACAGAATGAAACACTCCCTGGACACTGTACCACACCTGGCACTATGCCAATGCTTCTCTGCTATTCATAGGTGATTGATGGCTGATTGTTTTGACAGTGGGCTACCAGGTCCTTCTCCTATTTTTGTTGAAGTACTGGGGATCGAACCCAGGGCCTCAGAGTGCACAAAGCAGCACTCTACCAATTGAACTAAATCCCAGCCCAGCTGTAAAGTAAATGCATTTGGATGTCATACTTTGTTTGGACTCCTGGGTAAACCATACAGATTCACTGGACATCCAGGCCTTGAGTGTTGTGGACTTTCAGGGTAGAAGGGAACTCTAGAGAATTCTACCAGACATTTGTGATTATATCCTAAGCGGTTGCACTGAACAGAACTGTGTAGTGGATCCACACTTGTAGCACAGCTAAGCTTTATTTCACATTTTGCATAATTGCATTATTTTTTCACCCTTGCCTGATACTGTTTTGCGTATATCTTATAGCTTCATGGATGGTTACCTCTTATGGTATTAACTGCTTGATAACCTGCTCTGCAATTCAGAACAGTAAAAGAAAAAATGACAGCAATGCCTGAAAATTTATAAGAGCGAGTGGTTCTCAATACGCCTTTGAATCTTCTTCATTTCATTCTCATAATGTGTGTGGCTGGACCCAGACTATAAATACTGGCTGGGAAATTACATGAGAACTCAGGTGTCCTCTTGATTTACGGTCCAGCATGTTTATTATCTTCTCCCTATTCTTGATCATACATGCCTCCCAGTTTTTAAAATGAAGAATTGCCAGAGACAGGAACACATTGGGTTTGGGCCCAGAAATGTCAAATCTCATGAAAGGTGTTTTACAAAATACATTCAATTGTATTATCTGGTTTGTTTCTCATCCTTGAGGAGTAAATGCTTAGGATGTGTGAGGGAGGAGAAGCAAGTGTCACCATTGTGCCACTGAAGATCTATGCCAGGAAGGTAGCTTATTTATCCACAGGATGGGGTGACATTAGAGTGTGTCACTTCTTTCTAAGAAATCATGATTTTTTCACAACAAGGTCTCCTAAGACCAATGTTTATTCACGTTGTGGTAGAGAATGTGGTGACAGAGTGACTCGTGTTGTAATTAGCTTGGTTTTACTCCATGTTCTTTTGTTCGGCCAAGAACGTATTCTATGACGTGGCTCTTTGCTTAGTAGATTCACCTCGTCCTTAAAACATCCAGTGACTTCTGGGTTCTCCTCTAGGTGTTTGGTATATGCTGTTGTTGTTGTTAGGTGCCATGGAGTCAGTGTCCGACTCATAGCGATCCTACGCACTATAGGCAAAGCACTATTGTCAGTGCTTCTCTGCTATTCATAGGGTTTTCAATGGCAGATTGATTTTTGGGAGTGGGCTGCCAGGTCCTTCCCCCAAGCCTACAGCACCTGGTGTTTCCAGGCGGTCTCCCATCCAAGTACTAACCAGGCCTGACCCTGCTTAGCTTCTGAGATCTGATGGGATCAGATGCCACGGTGGTATTGCTACAGATCCAGCCATATAGATTTACTCTTGAGAAATGTGATTTACTCTTGAGAAATGTACAGACCAGGCAGGTAAACACAGACTTCCGAATTGCCAGGAAATGTTAGCATAAAGGAAAACTAATTGGCTGAGCAAACAGAGTGGGATTAGTTGCTTGGGTCATGAGTGTAACGCTTAGCATTTGCTCTGGGTGGAGTCATTTGCTCTCCTCACTGTCTGAATGAACAGTTTTATGTGGCCATGCTAATGGTGACTAGCTTTGTCTATATGCTGATATTAATTTGCTAGGGCTACTTAAATGGCAGAAACTAATTTCACCATTGCAGAAGGCAGAAGTCTGATGTCAAGGTGTCGGCTGGGAGGGTTTCTTCGAGGCCTCTCTCCTCGGCTTGCACGTGGCTCCCTTCTGCCTGGTCTTCCTGGGCTTTACCTCAGTAGGTGCCTCTGTCCTAATTCTGTCTTCTTGAAAGAACATCAATCATACAGCACTGGGACTTGACTTAATGACTTCACTTTAGCTTAATTACCTCTTTAAAGATGCTCTCTCCCACCACAGATATATTCTGAGGTTATGAGTTTAGGACTTCAAAATATGAATTTCCATGGGACAGAAATCAGCCTATGGTAATGTGCATCTAGCAGAGGGCTTATATTATTTTCAAAACAGCCCGTTAAACAACTACTTGCCTATGTTCTCCTGTTAATATGGGTTCCATGTAAGACAAGTGCCAGGTAATGAACATACTGTTTTATTATTTATGCTCTTCAGTATTGATCCTATTTATATTTCATACACACTACAGTTGTCAAAGAATTTCAAAAAAGCTGGGCGTGGTGGTGCACACCTGTAATCCCAGCGGCTCCGGAGGCAGAGGCAGGAGAATTGCAAGTTGGATACCAGATGCAGTCTGTGTAACTTAGCGAGACCCTGTCTCAAAAAATAAGTAAATAAATGGGCTGCGGGTGCAGCTCAGTGGTCCAGCACTTGCAAAGCGTGCAGGCGCGAGGCCCTGGGTTCAACCCCCAGTACTGAAAAAAAAAAAAAAAAAATTAAAAAGAAGTGCTATAATTCCCCTCGAACTTATTTATTCATCAATGTGATCATGCTGAAGGCCAGGCTGCAGAACTTGCATGTTCTGTTTTATACAACCTAGTTATTTGAGTGATGAGTGAGTTTTTAAAAATAAGAACCTAGAATCTTCTTTTTTTTTGAGGTACTAGGGAGGTGAACCCAGGGCCTCATATATATTTTGCAAGCCCTCTACCACTGAGCCTTTTACACACACACACACAAGTAAGACCTTTATATATATTTATATTTATATATTTATATATATTTACATATTTATTTATATTTTAAGTCAAGGTCTTGCTAAATTGTACAGGCTGCCTCTGGCCTTGAACTTGTGATCCTCCTGCCTCCGCCTCCCAAATTTCTGGGATTATAGATGTGCACCACCACATCCAGCAAAAACTTGCAGTCTATTTACTTTCATGCAAAGTTGAAGTTTATTATTTGAGATACTGTATAGTATGGGGTGAAGGTGGTTTTTAAAATTTTGTCCTAAAATTTCATAGCTGATATTTTTCCCTTCTCATCCTTTTGAGCCTCCTGTTAGAGAACCCAGAAAACAAAACGATGTCATTTTATAATCTTGCCACCAATTTATCCTAACCTTTCTAATGATATTGCCAAGATGTGGAATCTATTTTTAGATTCCAACTCAGATTTTGATTATATTGAACGATAAATGACCTCAGCTCCCACTCTTATTTCTGTTGTGAAAACTGAGCAGTTTTTCTGACATTAGCTTGCCTTTCTTAAAATTGACTCAGCATCGACTTCGTTTTCTCTTCCTTGGGGGCTATGGATCAAGTAGAGTTTACTATGGTGATTCTGGGAGAGGTTTTTGACTTCAGTTCAGAGCTGTACAGATCAAAACTCAAGGAGACAAGTCTTTCTTCCCTGCAGTGGTTTGACCTAAAATAACTGCATTCCAGTCCTACCAGTGACATATTTTCTTGTAAATTGGAGTTTTTGTCAGAGCTACTTTAAAATAGAGCATCCATAATAAATTTAAGTTCATTGCTGAAATAGGAATAATTAAAATATGAACAATCACATTAAGACCAAACCATATGAGTTAAGTCTGGAGCCCAAAGTGAAATACATTTTGGAAATAGTAATGAAGAAATATGGTACAAAATATACTACTTCTCTCTCCTTATTATTATTATTTTTTTGCGATGTTTCTCTTTGTTTCAGCCAGTGGGTTGGCAGTTATTCTAGTTTGTATTAAAAGCCCCAAGTGGTCAACCCACTTGGCTTTGTTTCATCCCACCAGAATATTAGCAGTATCTGACTGATTGTCCACCAGAACAGAAAAAAAAAATATGATAGTGGGGTATGATGCTCTGGAAAATAAAAAGGAAAATTCTGTTTTTTTCTTTTCAAAGTACGTAAAGAAGGGAGAGTGTATTTGAGATCTATGCATTTAGAAACTACTTGTTTTTAATTTTGTGACTAGAATAAAATGAGTTCTTTTGGGGTAGGAGAAGAGAATGAGATTTTTTTTGAAAACTGAATATATGACTTTTATATGAGTTTCTAAATGGTATAAAAGGTAAGTGGTGATTAGGGGTCAGATACCCACTTCCTGGATTTAAATTTAAAATTTCATTACCTACTGGATTTGGGTTATTGAACACATTTGTTTATCCCCCATTAAACCTCAGTTTTCTTCAGGTTATCATGGGATGATAACTTGTAAACTCGTAAAGTTCCTGAGATGAAATGAAATAATGAATATATAAGCACTTCACATAATATCGGGGGCATAGCTAATGCTCTATAAATGTAATTTGCTAAAATTGATACTAAGAAACTTCAGAATAGAGTCACCGGAGATTTCTCAGTGCAGCACCTCAAATAATCCAAATTCCCTTTTCTTTGAAGAGAGAGGGCATTATTTGTATTTCAAATATTTTTAGAGAAAGAAATGACTATTATTTGAGGCGAAAGGTCTGTCATAATTTTTCACTGGAGTTGAAGAAAATGATAGACATGGATTTATAGAGAGCCTGGCTTATAAATTCAGTCATTCTATAAGGACAAAAGCTGATGGGAAAAGGAAACAGGAAATAAATTCTGGTACGCTAGGTGATGCCAGGAGAGTCCAGCAAGCATGCAATTTCCATTTCCAGCCCACTGCAGCTGGATTCCACAGAAAGCTGACTGTGGAAGATTAGTGGGCAAGGAGTTTACTGGGAATCAAGGTGAAATGGGGGAGAGAGGAGAGGAGAACTGGGATGAGGCAGACACTGAACTACGATACAGGCACAGAAAGACTTCAGACAGATTATGGGGAGCCCTGGGAATGGGGGAGTCCCAGGTTGGGGCAAGAGTCCTGCCTCATGTTGATGGTCAGGGAATGGAAGTGCCTTGGGAAAGGGGCATGATCCTGAGTGGGAGAGTTCAGAAGGTAAGCAGGGTCAGGCCCAGTTAGTACTTGGATGGGAGACCGCCTGGGACTACCAGATGCTGTAGGATTGGGAGAAGGACCTGGAAACCCACTCCCAAAAATTGGTCAGCCATTGAAAATCCTATGAATAGCAGAGAAGCAGAGAAACTGACTATGCTGTTTCACCTATTGTACCTAGGGTTGCTATGACTTAGACACCGACTTGACAGAACCTAGAAACAACAATAAGTCAACTAATACCACTTTTAGAGTTGAGAGATTAAGTCATTCAGACCTGAATGAGGGGGTTATGATGGTGCAGCCCATCACCCATACCATAACCACTCTCCAGTTCATAACATTAATTTTTTCAGTATAAAAGTTTTATTTAAGTTTGTTTGTTTGTTTGTTGCAGTAGTGGGGGTTGAACCCAGGGCCACACGCTTGCATGCTTTGCAAGTGCTGTACCACTGAGCTGCACCCTCAGCCCATTTTTTTACTTTTTGAGACAGGGTCTTGCTAAATTATGCAGACTGTCTCTGGTCCTGAATTTGTGATCCTCCTGCCTCCGCCTCCTGAGCCGCTGGGATTACAGGCATGCGCCATTGCACCCAGCTTAAAAGTTTTATTGAAGTTTATAGATTTAGCTATTATTTGTCCTTCCATCAGAAGGGAAACTGCATGACAGCAGGTGATGCACCTGTGCTAGGTATCTCTATTGCTTAAAATGGTGCCTGGGACATTGTGACCACTTAATGTCAAAAATAATTGTATCTACACATATACCATGTATATGTGGGGTGTGTGTGTGTATACACACACAGAGACACACATTTATTTGCTTTTTGAGACAAAGTCTTGCTAGTAGATGAGTTCAGGCTGGCCTTGAAATGAAGATCTTCTTGCTTCAGCCTCCTGAGTGTTGGGTTAGGATTATAGACATACACCTGGTGATCAAAATACGTGCTCTTTGTAAGAACAAGAGTTGATGCTTCTCAAAATAAAGTCTCTGAGCTACCCATAACTGAGTTATAGAAGAAAAACATGTAAAATGAAGAGTTATGGGCCCTAGGCATCTCATTTGAATAGGGCTGGCAAGAGTACTTTTCAAAGTCCCCTTGGACTACTGTCACCAACCCTGAGTTTAGATCATTTGGTTAGTTGGTGAATTAAAATAGAGGCGCATAAAAAGGAAAGAAGAGAAACAGAACCTGCCTTTATTCATTACTTGCTCTGTGCCAAGGCTCTGTTCCAGATTTGTCTTGTTTTAAATCTTTACAAAATGTTACTGTTAAAAGCAGCATTATCCATAATTTGTTGTGGTCCACAAAGTCAAATGCCTTTGCATAGTCTGTAAAACATAGATATCTTTCTGGTATTTTCTGTTTTCAGCTAATATCTGACACCAGCCATGATGTACCTGGTTCCTCGCCCTCTTCTGAATCTGGCTTGACTTCCCAGTTGTTCCCTGTCCATATACTACTGCAGTCGCTTTTGAATGATTTTTAGTAAAATTGTACTTGTGTGTGATAATAATGATATCATTCTATAATTTCTGCCTTTGATTTGATCCCCTTTCTTGGGAATAGGTACAAATATGGATCTCTTTTAGTCAGTTGGACAAGTAGCTGTTTTCCAAATCTCTTGGCATAGACAAGTGAGTACCTCCAGTGCTGTATCTATTTGTTGAAACATCTCAATTGGTATTCCATCAATTTCTGGAGCCTTGTGTTTCACAACTCCCTTTAAGGCAGATTCCATTTCTTCTTTCAGTATCATTTATTCCTGATGTTATGCAACTTCTTGAAATGGTTGATCACCAATTTCTTTATTATAATGACTCTGTGTATTCCTTGCATCTTATTTTGATGTTTCCTGCATCATTTAATATTTTCCCTGTAGAATCCTTCACTGTTGCCATTCGAGGCTTGAGTTTTGTCTTCAATTCTTTAAGCTTGAGAAAAACAGAGCATGTTCTTGCCTTTTGGTTTTCTATCTCCAGGTCTTTGCACATGTTGCATAAATATTTGATTTTGTCTTCTTGAGCTGCCCTTTGAAATTTTCTGTTTAGTTCTACTTAGATTCTATTTTCTCTCACTTGTTTTCATCTCTTTAAATTTTTAGAAATTCATATAGTAATCACACATTAACCAAAATTTTTGTTAAAAATTTTTTCAAACTATTACTTACTTGAGGTAAGTTTTATACTGTATAGGGAGTTAAGCATGACTTGAATGGTAAGGAAAATATTAAAAATACTTGTGTAAAAGACTTACTACAGTTTCCTTCAGTATTAATAGTCACTTTTCTCCTAGCTTCTCTTTATGTTTCTCAAGTTATTAGACAAATATTTCAACCAAATACTAGTGAGAAGTTTCTATGATTTTAGCATTATTTTATAGGCTCAGAGACAAATGGTGTGTGGATGATAGCAAATTCCTGCCCTATAGCAAGGTAAATCCAAGTTGGGAAATAGTGGGAGTCTTTTGTTAGTCATCTTGGTGTGCTCAAAGGCAGTTGTTGGGATATCAAAACATTATCTTTCTATGCTGTTTACAAGTTCAAGCTACCTGCCAGTCAACCAATAACTGGATGTGAAACCAGGCCATGTAGCACTGGTCATTTCTGGTTCTCTCTTCTCACCTCTGGATAGAAACCTAAAACCATGCCTTTCCTTTCCTCCCCCTTTGAAATGCTGTGAGTTGACACAAACAGGAAGGGGCAATAACAAAAGGAGGTAGAGAACATAAAAGCTGTTCATTATTTCTGTTGCTTAATTTCCCTTAGCACCAGACATTTCTAAAGTCCATGTCAAATCTTTGTGCTTTTCAGTGACTATTGAGCTAATTGGGCATTCGGGTTCCCGTACCAAGTGAGTATCTTCACTGGATTTATTTTGATGAACTGTAGAATGAGTCACACCAGTAATGAACATGACATATTAGAAAATAATGCTGTGAAAAAAATTAAGCTTTATTTCCAAAGGTGGAAGTAATTCATAAAGCACCATTGAAGTGATTTACAAAGTGTTAGTAAACATGTAATTCCTAATGACTTTCTTGTCTTTGGCACAAAGTAAATGAATGGGCTTTCATGACTCTTTATTTGAATAATTATAGGTAAAGAAAACTGCTAGAGGGGTTCATTAAACAAGCATAACATATCCCTGCCCACTAGCACTGCAGTTTTGCTCTTAGCAAAAATTACAATGCTCTTTGCACAACAGTTCCAAGGATGTCACACATGACCATTGTGTCAGTAACAAAATATTTAAAACACAGGTGGCATTCCTTTCAACACTCCGGTGCTATACAGGTCAAGGTGACTTACCCACATTATACTGAAATTTGGTATAAAACACAGCTCTATTTTTAGGAATGGTGTAATAATTTTTTTAAATAATAAGAATGGTTCAGAAATAATTTTCACCTAGTTTGGTGCTTAATTTTACCAATTATAAACATGAAAAGTCAGTGTGCAGTGAAATACTTGATAATATGCTGTGGAAAATAGCCATTATACATGGCAAAATAAAAATATGTAACTTCATAGGTCACCAGCATCACTTTTGAAAATAATAATTTGGAGTTCCTCAGTGAAAGTCACAGAGAATGTATAAATAGCCTGTTGTAATTAAGATAAAAAAATTCATAGTTACTGCTGAATAAGTCAGTTCTATAAAGCTATTTCTGATACAGTTGAGTAGTTTTTTTTTATTTCTAACAAATAAAAAAAATTAGATGTTGCTATTATGCAACTTTCAAACTATTTCAGGTATCACCCTAGAAAGCTAACTCTAAGTATTTCATTTAAAGTTAAAATATTATATTATAATGGAATTATCTTTATGTGTTTTAAATTTCCAGATTTGATTTTCTTATTGTATCTTTATACTTCACGCCAATAATTTTCCTATTAAAAGCTTATCCAAAGACAAAGCAAATTGTCTGGTTTTCTCTGGAGGTGAGGATGAGTCATAATAGTTCAGATTATTTAATCTATATCAGTAATTAAGTAGATTTAATCCATAACATTCATACTAGTTAGGTTTTGTAAAAAATAGAATTGATTGTTTTTAATGGACTCTAGATATTGAGTACATGGTAATTTAGAAAATTCAGAAAATCCAATGGCACTCAAAGTAAAAACACAAATCACCTAAAAGCCCAGCATCTATTTTCTTTCTGTCAGACACCACAAAGGTACCACAGTCTAGGGAAAAACATGTAAAAAGAGACGCACATTTATAAACATATTTACATTGATAATCGGGGTGCTTAATAAAGATCCATTAATTAATAATTTAAATGCATACTTAATATAAATATAGAAAATAAAAGTAGAAAAAATCTTCTTCAGAAACAAACATAGTAAATCTTTTCATTAATTTTATGATGTTTTTGGTCAGCTTAATGCATATAAAAATACACATTGGTCAGAGACCCCCAGGGATAGACCTATCATTGAACAGGTGCAGTTTATTACTTGCTGTGGTGAGGGAGCACATACGCCATGGGGAAATGTTGGACATCTCTACAAGATAGTATTTGAAAGGACTGTAGTTATAGTGTTTAGGGCTTTGTCAGGTTTGAGAGAAGGATGCTGTCAGGAAGGAGACCTAATTCTATAACTAAGTATCTTAACTTTTTTTGGAAGGAGAGATGGCTTAACCAAGGTTAATGCTGTAATTGGTAAGGAAGCCAAAGTCACTCACAGTAGTCAGGGTCCTGAAATGCTTGGCCATGTGTGTACATTGGCAATGTTCATGGTTTTTCTCTGCTCAGATATTATAATGTGGCCTCAGTTTTGTCGAGAACCATTGTGATCACAGAGTGGACTTGTCTGAGGTTGAAATTATTTATGCTCAGCAAGGAAATACAAAACCTACCTGTGAGTGCCAGGTCCACTCACAAAAACAAGGCCTTGCTCACAGACCCTTCTCACGTGCTATCACATCTTACATTCCATATGGCATATAATAGGACGTCTGTCCCATTCACTGCTGATCTTCCCAGGAATTACAAAGAAAATTTGGTGGATGCTATTTATAGCAAAATGGCTAAAAAAGCAAATATGAAGAGAAAGATCTTTAGAACAGTCAGAGTAAAACACTGACTCTTCAGTGAAGACAGTGAGATCTGAAAACAGTGGAGGGACATCTCAATATTCTGAAACAAAACAGAATTCTGTATTTAAGAAAATGTGTTTCAACAATTATGGTTAGATAATGACATTACCAGGCCAACAAGTTGAGTGGATTCCTCAGCAGCATATCTACATTGAAAAAATACTAGAGGATGTTCTTCGTGCAGAAGAATAGTGATTCTAGAGGTTCAGAAATACAGGAGGCATGAGTAGCAATAACAACAAAATTAATGGACTGTGGGATTTCAGGATTTAAAATGTACACAGAATTTTAAAATGTAATTTGGAGAGGGCAAAGGAAGCCAAAGTATTCTAAAGACCAAAGTATTCTAAAGTATTATAGCCATTTTGCTATAAATTGACAAATCAATAATACTTCCCCCATCTCAATCTTTACAGTAGTAACCAAAACATAATTAAAGAATATGTTGTTGTTGTTAGGTGCCTTCGAGTTAGTGTCCTACTCATAGCGACCCTATGTATAAGTGGTGAAACACTGTTGTCTGCTATTCATAGGGTTTCAATGGCTGATTGTTTTTTGGGAGTGGGTTGGTGGGTCCTTCTCTCATTAAAGAATATAGAACTATAAAACCAATTGAGGTAAAATGGACTTTGAAAAATCCAAAAATACAAGAAAGGAGAGAAAAAAAGTAATGTAGAATGGGCAGAACAAATAGAAAAGTAAGAGAGTTAAAGTAACAGTTTGCTTAAAAGGAAATATATTATTGATAAATGAAAGAGAAGTAACTACTACAGTAAATAGACAGAGATTGTCAATCTGGATTTATAAGCGACCTACCATAAGTGTGGCTGCACAAGATTTAAAAGCAAATGCATAGAGTTCCTATTCCACACAAGAGGGAAGAAATGTAGTCTACCTTGTCTGTCCTACTGAATGTGGCTATAAAATCTAAAGGCAATGTTTGGAATAGCTATTTGAAGACGTTGACAAGTATATGGCAATAGAAAGATTGGACTATGTCAGAATTTGGGGTAATACCTAACGGGCAGTGAATTTACCTTCTTTTCTTCTCTGGTACCAACCAGCCCACACCTGACACCACCTGACACAGGGGTAATGCAGATAGCCATAGCTTCAGTAGGAATGTCTAGTTCAGGGTTGAGGACTGCAAACAGGGTCTGCCTTCATGGACAGCAGTAGCTGTTATAAAAATTGCTCTCAGGAGCCAGGCATGGTGGTGCACGCCTGTAATCCCAGTGGCGTGGGAGGCAGAAGCAGGAGGATTGTATGTTAGAGACCAGAGGCAGTCTGCATAATTTAGTGAGACCTTGCCTCAAAAAAAAAAAAAGCAAAACAAAACAAAAAAAGGGCTGGGGGTGCAGCTCAGTGGTCAAGCACTTGCAAAGCATGCAAGCTCGAGGCCCTGGGTTCAACCCCGAGGACCGAAAAAAAAAATTGCTCTCAGAGCAGGTAGAAGTGTAAATTAGTGCAGCCACTATGGAAGTCAGTATGGAGTTTCCCCAAAAAACTAAAAATAGAACTTCCCTATGATCCATCTGTATCACTCTTGGGTCTATACCTGAATGAATTTATGTCAGCATACCACCAAGATACCTGCGCATACATGTTTATTGTGGCGCTATTCACAATAGCCAAGATATGGAGTCAACCTAGATGTCCATCAGTAGATGAATAGATAAAGAAAATATGTTACATACACAGAGTGAAGTTTTATTTGGCTCTAAAGGAGAATGAGATTATGTCATTTCAAGATAAGTGTATGGAACTGAAGATCACGTTACACAAAATAAGCCAGACTTATAAAGAAGGACCTGGCAAACCACTACTGAAACAATTCTGAACAATTAGCCTTTGCAAACTATGAGTCGTACCCGTCTTATGGCACCTAACAACAGGGCTGGGGTAGCTCAGTTGGTAGAGTGCTGTTCTATGCTCTCTGAGGCCCTGGGTTTGATCCCCAGCACCACAAAAATGGGAGAAGGACTTGGCAGCCCATTCTGAGAACAATCCCCAAAATAGCCATTGAAAACCCTATGAATAGTGGAGAAGCACTGACTTAGTGCCAGGCACAGCACAGCATCAGGGAGTGTTTCCTTCTGTTGTACATAGGGTCACTATGAGTCAGACCCAGTTCAATAGCACCTAACAACAACAACAACAAACAAGAAAAATAAAGAAGCAACAGAAAGCAAAGACAAAAACTCTAAAATTCAGTACCTAGATTTATTCCAGGGGAAATTAATTTTATAGAATAGTCTGACACAGACATAAACCTTTTCAGAACACTTAAATGGGTAAATGCAGGCTTAATTTCCCTTGAAAAGTAAGAATGAAAATATGACATAAAAGCAAGGAGAAAATGAGACCAGATTAGTTTCTGTAAAAATGCAGCGATTGGAAATTTTGAAAATAAAGTATACAGTCATAGAAATAAAGACTTAAAGACTCATGAACACTAGACCAAACTCAGTGTAATGGCAGACAGGTAAATTTATCACAGAGATTGACCAAGAGAAAAAGGTACAAGAGCTAGGTGCCCTGGTGCATGCCTGTCATCTCAGTGACTCTGGATGCCCAGGGAGGAGGATTGTGAGTTTGAGGCCAGAGGCAGCCAGTGCAATTTAGATCTTTTCTCAAATAAAAAAAGAGACCAGAGGTGCAGTGCAGTTCAGTGGGATAGCACTTAACCTACCAAGCTTGGGGCCCTTTTTACAACCCCCCTAGTACTACCACAGAAGGGGAGGTAATATCATGCAGTGTTCAGCATAAATAGCATCTATAAAGCCAAAATTACCACCTTTACAGTGAAACTGATGAACATCAGGAATAAAGAGAACAATTACGAAACTGCTGGTGGCACCAACAGGTGGCCTATGCGGTAACACGTGGACAGATTGATGGTGTGCACCTCTAGAGGCCACAGAAACAGAGTAACCTATCTGAACTAGTGAGCAAAAATAACTGTCAATCCAAAAATGGTGTACCAAGCCAAACCATATTCAAGGATGAGGAAAAAAGGAAATGATGTTTTCCAATAAACAATATCTAGTTAATTTGCCATCCACAGGTGGTCACTAAAGGAGTTATTGAAGCCCTTATGGCAACAAAGGGACCAGAGAAAGTCTTCGCATATGGAAAATGGCAGCGGGCCTAGAAAGTGATCAAATATTACTCACTTTATTTAATTCTCCTCTAATTCTATTCTTTTTTCATTTTAAGATATATAGGTTAAAGTAACAGAATGTGGTAATGCAGGTGTTTGATGCATTCTTGGATTAACTGTACTTGGTATGAGTCGGATCTGACGTGATAGCCCCCAACAAACAAGAATATAGAAATACTGAATCATTTAATTGTATTAGACTCACAATCAAGAATGTTGTTGTTGTTAGGTGCCTTCAATTTGTTGTCCAACTCATAGCAACCCGACATACAACAGGTAAAACACTATTGTCAGTGCTTCTCTGCTATTCATTGGGTTTTGAATGGCAGATTGATTTTTGAGAGTGGGTTGCTGGGTCCTTCTCCCATAATCAAGAATATGAATTATGAAATTAAAGGTAAGCCTTAAATATAAGAAACAACTGCCAACACAGAAAATGAGGAAACGGGACTCCAGAAAAACGTATTTACCCAAAAGATGCACGAAGAGAAGGGACAAAAGAGAGGGAAAATGGACAGAAAGATACATTAAATAAATATTTTTAAAAAGTCTTTAAGTGGATTAGTTGTCATACTGCCTGTAAGTGGATTAAATACTTTGATTAACATCAGAAATTACCAAAGAGAAGTATAACCTAAATAAAAGACATAGCTACAAACTCGGATAATGTAAAACAAACCAAAGAATAGAAAAACAGACGTATGTTAAGAAGAAGCTTCCCACATTCGAGTCATTCAATAAAACTTCGTGAGGTTTTTTCCAGATGATAGATGTCTTCATGTTCAAGTTATTGGGTTCTTTATTTTACATCTCAAATGTTGAAGCAGATGAAGTGAAGAGAAATGCCACAAGAAGTAACAATGTTCTCTTCCACACAAGGTCACCATTTATGAAACGCTGGGCAAAGGTGATAAATCATGTCTGTGCAGCAGCGTCACTGCAATACAGCTCCCCTCCCCTTACCCAGAGCTCAGTTTCAACACACATCAGGCCATTCATGTCTTCCAGGCTGCCTGTCACTGGCTGTGCAAAATGAGAAAAGATGGCACCAGCTGCTCTGAGCAGATTGCATCTGGGGAAGAGGGTCTTAGCCAGGTGGATGGACCTCAATGGAAATTCATCGTGGGATTCAGGGAAACCTTGGACTTTCTGAAATAGTCTACAAAATATGTGGCTGAGTGCATTTTTCAGTGTTCTAGGTCAATAACTTTTATCAAATTCTGGGAGAGGTTGATGTTTCCTAGAGGGTTTTATTTTTCCATCTGTTTTAACTGATACATAAAAATATAAAAATTGTACGTATCAATGCAGTGTGCAGTACCTTGATACATGTATTTACTGCACAATGTTCAAATCAAGTTAAACCCTCATTTATCATTTCTTTGTGGAGAAACCTATTTTTTTTTTCCAGTACTGCGGGTTGAACCTAGGTCCTCACACTGGCATGCCTTGCAAGTGCTGTACCACTGAGCTGCACCCTCAGCACATTTTTTTACCTTTTGAGACAGGGTCTTGCTAAATTATGCAGGCTGCCTCTGGTCTCAAACTTGTGATCCTCCTGCCTCTGCCTCCTGAGTCACTGGGATTACAGGCTTGTACCACTGCTCTCGGCAAAAAAAAAACCTTTCAAATTCCTTTCCTCATACCTTTTGAAATATATAGTGCATTCCTGTTGTCTGCAGTTACGCAGCTATGCAATAGCACACCTCAGCATCTTATTCCTATCTAGCTGTGACTGTAGCACCTGAAGTTTTAATATGCTCACTTCAGGATCGGTTAGTTAGTGTGGCCCTTAGAAGTGATAGGAGGAAATGGAATGGCAGGCTTTCACACATTTTGACTTTTCCTACTTATAATTTAACTTAGGAAATCACGTTTCTAATTTCACAATAATTGTCATCCTAAAAGATGCTTCTTTTCCTACTTCTTTTGGAGGTAAAGCAATCTTTAAAGACTCCAACTCATAAGGCTTAATGCTCCTGACAACCACTTTTCAAATAGACTTTTATGGCCCAGTCTCAATTATACTTGCAAATTAGTAAGGGCGGCCCAGTGATAAAAAGAAACCCCCAGATAATCTTCAAACTTCATTTTAGTCAATAATTTTTGCAGTTCTCTCATTTTTTAAGCATGTACTTAAAATAGGCTTCAGAAACAAGTCGCTTGGGTTTCACTTCCCTCTGCCGTTCCTCTCTCCCCCATAGTGAAGCGCTAATGACCCAAAGCAAAAGATCTGGAACCTGGTAAATGGCTCGAGAGTTTTAACAGGAGGTCATTTCCTATTTTCTGGCATCCTGACTGCTTTCCTCAAATTGCTTTCAGCCTTATGATAAACGCAGGCATAGATGTGAATAAATAATATCAAATACTTCATGCATTTTGTTTTCCCAAAGTTTACTTAATTCCTCAGGCAAAGTCTAGATAGAAATACACATAATAAACAAGTATTTAATGTTCTTTCGGAACTTCACTATATGTGTTATGGTAACGGGGCTGCTTATATAATGAGCCCAAACCTTGATTTAAGGAGCTCTTCTACTTTGGAACCCCCAGCCTGGATATGCTTCTGCAATGAGCCCAACTGAGTGAGCGTAACTTTGAGTTATAATTTTATCTTATGTCTTAGAGTATAATACAGTTTTTTAATAAGCAGAGTGCCTTTTAGTGAGCATGCTATGCATAGGCTTTTAAAATTTAAATCCCAGCACTTAATAACCAGAGGACCACGGGCCATTTTTCTAAGCCTTCATTTTCTAATCACTAAAGTGATCCCCATCATCATCATCGCATTCACCAGCACCACCAGAATTTATACGGTCATTGTGAGGACGAAATAAGATGATTCATGTACAGTGGTTAACATAGTCACTGACCCGTTATCAAGGCAGAATTATGTAATAGAATAAAGGATTTTCCTCTTAAATATCCAGAAAAAAACAAGTTCCCTCTTTTTCCCCACTTTAGAGTTAGCAAACGCAATGCTTGATCTGTTTCCTCCTCTTGAATATTTCTGAGGATCCCAGAGGATTCTTATTTGAAAGCTGGGCATGATGGTGCACACCTAGAATCCCAGAACTCAGGCAGGAGGACCACAAGTTTGAGGGCAGAGGCAGCTTGCACAACTTAGCAAGACTCTGTCTCAAAAAATATAAAAATGGTCTAGGGGTGCAGCTCAATGGTAGAGTACTTGCCTAGCATACCCAAGCAACCTCCCACTCCCATTCAACACCTCAATACTGCAAGAAAGAAAAGGAAAAAAGAAAAAGAATCCTTATTTGACACCATATAGCTGTAAGAATGTAAGAAAAAACTAATTACAATTGCATGCAAACTAGGAATGAATCTCACAATAAAATACTTAGTGAGGAGAGCCAGATACAGAAAGTTATATACATCCTAATTCCATTTGTGTAATGTAAAAAACGGACAAAAGTACTGGGGGGGGGGGGCTTGCATGTTACTGTGATGCTGAAAACCATGCCACTGGTTATGTCAGATACCAGCAGGGTCACCAATGGTGGACAGATTTCAGCTGAGCTTCTAGACTAAGACAGACTGGGGAGAGGGACCCAGCAACCCACTCCTGAAACAATTAGCATCTGATCCCATCAGATCTCGGAAGCTAAGCAGGGTCAGGCCTGGTTAGTACTTGGATGGGAGACCACCTGGGAACACAACAATCTGCTATTGAAAACCCTATGAATAGCAGAGAAACACTGACAATAGTATTTTACCTGTTGTACATAGAGTTGCTATGACTCAGGCACCAACTCAATAGTACCTAACAACAACCACCACCATCTTAGGTCTAAAATCTTTCTCATCTCTCATCATCATCTCTCTGAGATGGATGCTCCATTCTTGGATGGTTTCTTCTGCCTACTTTCTTCTCTCCTACTTTCCCATTCTTCTTCACCCTTAGGATTCCAGCTGTTCCCTGTAGTACCTAACACCTGAAGTGGAAAAGATGATAGTAACGCTTTCCTCATGGATGGGAAACAACAGTAGAGATTAATGCACATGCCAGAAACAGGCAAAAGGTAGACCCCATCTCTACACTCGGTTGTTGACTGGCTCTCTGTGGACCCCGGAGTGGCATTAAATTGTGGAGCCCAGAGCTTTGGCTTTGACCCACAGCATGGGTTTCTTCAGCCATGTTCCTTCTCCTCCAGCCCGGGTTCTGGGCTTGGAGAGAGGGGACTTTGGGGTAGATTTAAATCTACCCCAAAGGTGGTATGATCAGCATGGACAGGGACTTTGGCTGCAGTGAAGACACCCTCTTCTATGGGGCAGAGATTCAGTATTCGAATCGTAACCAGTCATGGCCTTTCCCCTTGCTGTGTGCTGAGTGGAGATGCAGGCTCAAGTCCAAATTCAAAGAGGGAGAACTGAGCTTCAAACTTATGGAAGGGTCAGGAGGAGAAACAGAAGAGAGGGAGGGCAGGAGAACAGCTAGACCTTTGTAGCTGGAAACTAGAGATGGGGAGGAGGGCAGCGATGCCAGGATCAGACCTGCTCAGGGGACAGAGTACGTGGTGAAACCGCCCAGGAGTGTAGCGGAAAGAGAGAGACACTGATTATAATTAGGAAACGCTGCCCTGTGTTAGATACCGAGTTCCTCTGTGCCACTTCTCAAGGACATTTGTGGGTCAGTAAGAACTAACACACCTTTAGAGAACAAACTGATCCTCCTTGTTTCCTCCTGGTGCTGGGGCTGACAAGGTGGCCCGGTGTGATTGGATTATAAGTTTCACCAGATAGAGATTTATAGCACAGTTTTCCAGAACATGTGTATTTAAGATAGGATTTTTGCTTCACTCTATGAGTAAGTGGTCAGTTAGAGGGCTTGTCCCATCTGCCCCTTCCACCACTAAAAAAAGAACAAAACAACCACCTAATACCCTTGTTGTTGTTGTGAGGTGCCGTCGGTGGTGTCCGACTCATAGCGACTGTCATAGGCTTTTCAATGGCTGATTGTTTCGGGATTGCCTCGGGAGTGGATTGCCAAATCCTTCTCCCACCCAATATCCTTAGCTACGTTTAAAAGTCCTGAAGCTGGGGTTTTCTAACTAGCTCATATTGTGTCCCAGTGTTGAGAAATCTCCAGAACAATTTTCTAATAAAACTTACGTCCAAAACACCTAGACTTCTCTTCTTTCAAGATTTAGAATAGTAATAAGCATAAGTAATATTTGTGCAATACTCTGTGGTGTGCCCTATACCAAGCACTTAGCAACTTAGCATTTTCATTTATTTAATCCTCATAACAAACCTATAAAGTCGGTACTGTTATTATAATTCCAATTCTCATTTTGCCAAAATAAATAAATAAATAAAGTAGCTCACAGAGAGGTTAAGTGATTTGTTGAAGGTCACACAGACTGTAAGTGGTGGAGGTCAGACTGAACGTTAGACAATTTGGCTGCCCCAGGATGGATATCTTCTTTTCATTATAATTTTTTTAATGTCTCTAAGAAGACCACTTTTTCAGCCTCATGTACACATAGATACTGGTGATAATGGGTCAGAAGGAAGGTGAGATTCAGAAGGTGGCAACTGTGGTGAGTAAAGGTCAAGGTGTTTAAGCGATAGTAAAGGATCTCTTTTTTCTAAAATGCTCAGTCGTGTATTTCTCTTTCCAAATGTACTTTAGGATGAAATTGTCAATTTCCATTAGAAAAATACTTTTGAGATTTTGATTACAGTTCCACTGAGTTTATAGATTACTTGAGGAAACCTGAAATCTTTAGAATACAAAAGCAACTCATCAGATCATGAAATAGCTTTCCATTTTATTTTCTCTTATATTAGTCAATGTGCATGTTTCTCTGAGCTATGCATGTTCATGTTGCTTATTATAGAGTTATTTCCATTGCTTCTATGAATGGACTTCCATCATATTATAAATCCTTTGTTGGTGTATAGAAATCATTAGAGTCTTTGTATTTATTTGACAAATGGACCCTTTACTGAATTATATTACTGATTCTAGTAAATTCTTTGCTCTTAATTGTTATGTATTGCTCTACTGCTTAACAGAATTCACAACAATTATTTAATTTTTTATTCAAACATTTCTGCATTATCAATTTTATAATGTGCTCAACGGTACTGATGATAATTAGGGTCTTACAAGGAACACCGTAATTATTCCACTTTGAAGTTGGTTCTTGAATAGAGTTAGAAGTTCTCTGCCATGTTAAGGAGACATTCTATTCCTTTTCCTTTGAGTTGTTTTTAGTACAACTATAGAATTTGATCAATGCCATTTTAAGACATTTTAAGACATTCTATGACTTGATGATGGGGCTGGGATTTAGCTCAGTTGGTAGAGCGCCACTCTGCAGTCTCTGAGGTCCTGAGTTCAATTCCCAGCACCGCAAAAATGGGAGAAGGATGTGGCAACCCACTCCCAAGGCAATCCGGATACAATCTGCCATTGAAAACCCTATGAGGGTCGCTATGAGTTGGACATGACTCGATGGCACCTAACAACAACAACAACATGACTTGATGTCAGCTAACAACAACAACAATGATTTCTTTTAACCTTTTTCCCATTAAAAACAATTATGGATATCCTAACATTGTACCATGAGCTCACTTCTAGAATGAACTCATGTTCTGGGTAGCATATATTGGTCCAGAGAAAAATCTTTGATAACTGACAGATTTGGATATTCCAGCCTTACCAATATTAATTATGTTATCATTTGTATTTTCCTGTACTTTTCTGAATCTCCTTAATGTCACATGTAAAGATTGATAATAGTAATTCCTTCTACAAGGGTTAATTGAGTGCATAATTCATATTCATCACTTAGCACATTCGTTCATTGTAAATACATAATAGAGGTTGCTTGATTTTTTTTTTTTTTATTTCATTTTTTTGCAGTACCGGGGGTTGAACCCAGAGCCTTGCATTTGCATGCTCTGCAAGTGCTGGACCACTGAGCTGCACCCCAAGCCCATTTTTTTACTTTTTGAGACAGGATCTTGCTAAGTTATGCATACTGCCTCTGGTCTCAAACTTGCCATCCTCCTGCCTCCACCTCCCAAGCTGCTGGGATTACAGGCACCACGCCCAGCATAGGTTGCTTGATTTTTTAAAAGAGAGATTGTTTCATATTTTATATGAGATTTTTCCTAAATTTCCATAAAAGTTCCATGGAACTTTTGTGGTACTTCAGCTTTAAAAAAACCAACCTCTATTTTTAAGTTCTCTTTAAGAATTAACCAGTATTGAGCTGGGCATGGTGGCACATGCCTGTAATCCCAGCAATTCGGGAAGCAGAGGCAGGAAGATCACAAGTTTGAGACCAGAGGCAGTCTGTGTAATTTAGCGAGACCTTGTCTCAAAAAGTAAAAGATGGGCTGGGGGTGCAGCTCACTAGTAAAGCACTTGCAAAGCATGCCAGAGTGAAGCCCTGGGTTCAACCCCCAGTACCACCAAACAAACAAACAAACAAACAAAAAACACAAAAAACAAAACCAAACAAACGAAGCTCCAGTGTTTAGTACTTCCTCCATTGAAAATAAGAAATTTGGCAATTTTTAGTGTGTCATCTCCCTCTTCCTTGTTCTTGTTTTGTTTTCTTGAGGGTTCACATTGAGAAGGCTGCTGTAACCAAATGTCTCAGCATTTGTGTGTGCGCTCCTGTGTGCCCATGCACATGTATGTAGGAAACCTAGTAACACAGCACTTCTGCCTGCTTCCTTTCTATTCTACCTGGTGTCATCTGTTTACTATCATGAACCTCCTTGGGGCCTATGAGTTGGGAGGTAGTGACATATTTTTGCAGGTATGGGCATATCCCCATATACCAGGAAGAGGGACTCCGTGGGCAGGGCCAGATTGGGATAGATCCTAGGAAGAGCTTGGCCATGGCAATTTGGGGTCCTGGGTATGGGAATGATTGATGTTAACCCCATAGGTTTGTGCCAGATCTCCCATGAAGAGGCTTGGCAGGCAGGCAGAGCCCCTCCTGTCCTTAGGGGTCTGGGAAGCCTGGAATGCAGCAGGCTGCTTCTGCAGAGGTTTTTCACGCTTTTCCTGTGGGGAACAGTAGCAGTTGCCTACTTAACACTGTCTTCATGACCGTGATCACCTCCCAGCCCACAGATCCCACTGAGAAAAGTCAATAAGAGGACGCTGGGAGTTAGTGTTTAAGGGCTCACAGATTGCATTTCAAATACAAATCTTCACTTGTGCTTAACTCTGTTTCCCCCAATTTTACATGTGGTCTTTGAGCAGGGGCCACACTGGTCTTCCTTGTATCCATCCAGTTGTAGTGTATGTGCTACTGGAGCAAGCTCTACATTTCTCTGGGTACAAGCTCTGTGGCTTTTATTATAGTCTCAGATTGATCTTTTAGGTTAGATGCTACTTTAGTGAGGCAGTCCTCCTTTATCTGGCATTTGAAGAATATCGTTCCTAGTGACCAGCACGGTCATTTATCAACTTTCCCTAAAAGATTTCAGTATTGTGTTATCTTTTTTATAAGTAATTTACATTAATTTTGTCCCAAATTCTTTAACAACAGAAAAGCTATCTTAATATTGCTTATTACTTAATATTTAGCATACTAAATATTTAATGCTTAACTAATTTAATATTTATATGCATATTATTATACAGATCTTATTTGTTGTGGCATTTTAAGACATGAATATCCTTTCAAAGGATTTTTTTTATTATTATTGTAGTGTTGGATATTGAACTTTGGGCCTCACATGTGCTAAGGCAAGTACTGTACCACTGAGCTGTACCTCCAACTGTAGAGGAAAATTGCCATTAAATAATGACTCATGTATTCCAGATAATATCTGAAAAATCTTTATGAAGTTCTGCACATACAGTAAAGACTTGGCTAAAAAAGTAGTTTTGGCCTTTTCCCCCCATATGCCTTTAAAACTACTATGGATTAAAACTACCATGTATTTCTTCCAAGGGGGCTGGGGTTTAGCTCAATTGGGAGAGCACTGCTCTGTGCTCTCAAAGGCCCTGGGTTTGATCCCCAGCACCACAAAAATGAGAGAAGGATGTGGTAATCCATTCCCACGTAATTCCAAAACAATCAACCATTGAAAACCCTATGAATAGCAGAGAACTACTGACATAGTGACAGACATGGCACAGTGTCAGGGAGTGTTTCAATCTGTTATATATAGGGTCACTATGAATCGGACCTGACTCAACGGCACCTAACACCTAACATTGTCTTCCATGCTACTCACATTAGGCAGTTGCATGATAGCTACACAATTAGCTTTCTCTTTGTGCAAACTTTTGGCATATTTTATGAAACAGAACATTTTCTGGAAATCTGCACTTGCAGGCATTTTATGTAACCTCTTTGGTTATTTATAAGGACAATATTCATTCTTTAAAAAGCAAAGTAGTTTACCTTTTCAAAAGGGCACAGTAGAGATCATAACCTCGGAATATTTTTTTCTCTGCCTAAAGCTACCAAATTTCCATTTCCCTTATTTCCAGGGGAATTCACCTTTATGTTCATCATGACTTCCTCCTGACTCCTTAATTGCTGTCCTTACAGCACACTTTTGTTTCATATACTGCTTAACTCCTTCAACAATGCTCAGTCCAATAGGCTATGGTTCCTTTCTCTCAAAAATTGGGGCTCTTTTCCTTCCAGTTTTGTGTTGTTGATATTCTTGGACAGTTCCTGCTACTTCATTTCAGTTTCTCTCCTCGCTACTTCCAAAATATTGTTGGAAAATGTGAGGCTGTGGGCCAGTTTCTTCAACCACCAAATCACTCAGCACTAATTCACCTGGGCTCTTCTCTCAATCAGAAACTTTTCTACTCAACCTACAATTTATCTCCTAGTGTATTTTCTATATCTCTTGTTCTGTAATTTTCCATTTACCTTAAACCTCTGACCTCACTTTCTTCACACTGCAGACAAAGTTATCTGGTTCTTCATGGATCAATCAAGGCTTTCTGATGTTAGCTCTCTTCTTAGTTTTGCTTCCTTCATCGAATTTCCCCTGCAGCTGATTCCACTTTTTCAATCTTGCCTCCTCTATTGATAAATAATTTCATTTCCTCCTACTCAAAGCTTGCTTTCCACTTTTGGGCACTCAATACAGCCTTTGCCCTCTATTTGCACCTAGCTAGATCCATAATTCTCCACATCAGCCTTGTCAGTACTGCAGTTTCCTCAGAATTCTTCTTCTCACTTACAAAATACAGGTAGCCAAAGCATATCGAGTGCTGCCTCATGCTGGCAGCCTACTTTGCATTTTACAGTAACTACGGAATTCAGTCATTAAGTCAAATGGGCTCCTGCATGGCAAATACTGCTGTTGATCTAATTTATAGAAGAGCAAGCTGAGTCTTTTTACATCTGAGAATCAGAATAAATTGCTTAAGGTCATGCAGGAGAGATCAATCCCTGGAGAAGGACATCATGTTTGGGAGAGTGGCAGGTCAACACAAAAGAGGAAAACCCTCCACCAGATGGATTGACACAGTATCTGCAACAATGGGCTTAAACATAAATAAAATCGTTTTCCTGGCACAGAATCGGCAAGTGTTTCGATCTGCTGTACATAGGGTTGCTATGAGTCAGACTTGACGGCACCTAACAACAACAACAAATGTTAGAAGAGGGACTAAAGCCTGGGTGCCATGGCTCACTCCTCTAATCTCAGTGGCTCGGGAGACAGAGGCAGGAGGATCAAGAGCTGGAAGCCAGAGGCAGCCTGCACAACTGAGCAAGAGACCCTGTCTCAAAATAAAAAATAGAAAGTGGGCTGGGGGTGCAGCCCAGGGGTAAACACTTGCAAAGTAGGTGCAGGGTCCTGGGTTCAACCCTCAAGTACCACCAAAAAAAAAGGGGGGGTTACTTCAATCCAGGCCAAGTCAATGCCAAGCCAAAGGTTCTTAAGCAGCCAGTCAGCTTTCTTTTAACTGTCAAGCTTATTGGTGAAAGAAACCCTCTTGTCTCACCTTATTTCATCCTTAGTTTGCTGTTTAATCACAGTAATGTAACTAATCAGTTGTAATATTCCTATGTGTGACCACTAAAGAAAGACCTACTCCCGTAAGACAGCCATTGAAAACCCTATGAGGGTCACCATGAGTCGGACCCTACTCAATGTTACCTCAAAACATCACTCCATTCAATATGTCTTAGCTAACACTTCTGTGGTGTTTAATGTTATTATCCATGAGACAACGCCTTCCATGTTGAATTTCTGCCCTCCCCAGCCTCCTCTGATGCTTCTGATCTCCTGTTGCCCCTCTTCTCATGCATTTTTCTTCACTGTTTTTCTTTTTAGGCACCCCCCACCCCATAGTGTGGTCCCCAGAGTTCTGCCTTAGGGTATTTTCTGCTGTGTCTGTCAGCTTGTCCTGCTGTGGGGGCTTGTGTGTTGCTGTGATGCTGAACGCTATGCCATCAGCAGTTCAGATACCAGCAGGAACACCCATGGTGGACAGGTTTCAGCTGAGTTTCCAGACTCAGACAGACTAGGGAGAAGGACTTGGCAGCCCACTCCCAAAACAATTAGCCACTGAAAACCCTATAAATAGCAGAGAAGCACTGTCAAATATAGTTCCAGGAAATGAGGCTGCCAGGCTGGAAGGCATTCAAGAGACAACTGGGGAAGAGTTGCCTCCTCAAAGTATTAGTTGTTGTTGTTAGGTACCGCCGAGTTAGGTCTGACTCATAATGACCCTATGTATAACAAAATGAAACACTCCCCAACACTGTGCCATGCCTGGTACTATGTCAGTGCTTCTCTGCTGTTCATAGGGAGTTCAATGGCTGATTGTTTAAAGCCTGCCTCAGGAGTGGAAAGCCACGTACTTCTCCCATTTTTGTGGTGCTGGAGGTCAAACCTAGGGCCTCAAAGAGCTCAGAGCAGCACTCTGCCAACTGAACTAAACCCCAGCCCCCCTCAAAGTAGAGTTGACCTTAATGATGAGACTGAAGTAAAGCTGCTGGGACCTTCTTTTGCTGATGTGGCATGACTCAAAATGAGAAGAAACGATGGGTGCAGCACTGGGCTCAAACATAAAAAGACCATGTGCATGGCCCAGTGTTGGATACTGTTTCGTTATGTTTTACAGAGGGTCTTTGTGAGTCAGATCTGACTCAATGGCACCTAATAACAACAACCTGCCTTAGCATCTCTTCTTTTCCCAAGGGTTCAGGTAAGCTCTGTAGGTCATTGTCTCCCTATGATGGGTTTTACCTTGATACCTCCTAATAGCCAGACCTGAATTTCCAGCCTCCCTATAGTCAGCTCTGCCTGAAGATCCTAAGGGTAATCAAAGTACCCAGAAAACAAATCGTTATATCCCCAAGCCCTTCTTTGACTCAGACTGACTTGTCTTTGTTAGTGACATTACCATCCATTCAACAAAGATTTTTTGGTTTCTCTTTTCCTTTTAGCCTACAGCTGTCCCATCCCATCATATCTTGGAAGCTAAGCAGGGTTGGCCTGGTTAGTACTTGGATGGGAGACCACCTGGGAACACCAGATGCTGTAGACTTGGGAGAAGGACCCGGCAACCCACTCTCAAAAAACAATCGGCCATTGAAAACTGTACGAATAGCAGAGAAGCACTGACAATAGTGTTGTGCCTGTTGTATGTAGGGCACCTAACCACAACAACATTTTCCTTTTATTTTCTCTCATTAACAGGTCCCCAAATACTATTTATTCTCTTTCAGAAGTTCTGCTTGCTTTTTCTCCTTTCCTTTGCATCTGCCTGCACCTGTAATTTCATCATCTCTATTTGTGACCACCACCCATCACAATAACTTAGATTTCTTGCTTCTAGTTAGAACCTGATTCACATTTGCCATCACCATGGTCCCACTTTGCATAAACAGGCCTTTCTTCAAACCTAGGTGCAACACACCTATGCTTCTTCTTAACCCTCACCCCACATCTGTTCACTTTCTTCTTTATCACAGTGCCACAAGTTTCCCTTTGTTACACAACTCCTCCAGCACCTGTTGGGTTATGTGGAGCTGACACCGTCCTCACCAGCAAGAAAGCACATGATCCAGGGCTGGCCCACCTAAATGTCCTGCACAATTAGAGATGGAATGCAGGGTAGAGCCACCTAGTATTGGACTTCTACTCAAGCATATATTCTCTACAGGGATGATACCACCTCCAAGAGAGTGGGAATTTTGTCTTAAAGGGCAAATATGTCATGGATACTACAATGGTTCGTGGCCCTCCAGAGAGCAACCATAATGCCCAACCCCACATGGCACATCATGTTCCTTAATTTTCTGTGCAATGGACAGTTAGAAAAAAAAAAACTGAGTGAAAAGATTCTTAAGGGGAATGATAATGAAAAAAAAAAAAAAAGATCAAGAATGGCTGAGTTAGAGTGACAGAGGGGGAAGTACTAGCACTTCCGGAAGGACTAGACTCTGAACCAAATCCAGGTCAGAACTTCTGCAGCCCTCTTAGCACAAAGTAAGAAGTCTGAGAATGGAGCCAAAATGAGGGTGCAAACAGAGGGGTTAAGGGAAGAGGCTGGGTCCTGAGGACACCTTTTTAATCGCTGTGCCTAGCTACTTCTGAAGGGAGAACTAATGGCTAGAGTTTTAAATTGTGTTAGCTAACACGTTCCCATTTGCTTAAATCATTTTGGTGGGTCTTGTTCTTTAATTTTCTATCACTTTCTACAGTAATAGCCCTTGGGAATTTTCTGACAGTGCCACTGTACGTGGGCTCTCCCCCGCTACTCATCATCTCTTCCGATTTTATTATGAGTTATACACTGATATCTTCTTGTCATCACTTAACTTTTTCCCTTAGCTATAAAGTTCCTGAGTTGTCATCTCTGAAAGCTCTTCCTTTTAAGACAGGTTAAATATAATATCTATTTGATAGTCTTCAGTGAGTTTTTCCTACTCCAAAGGAGAAATTCATAAATTAATTTCAGTACTCTTCCTGTTGTAACATTTAGATATCTATATCCTGGTGATATTATGAGATTTGGCTGTATTTTTTATGAAGACTTTTTTACTTAGTTTTGTGTCTCCAGCCTCTAATTGTGCTTTCAAAATAGGAACTTCTTTAGAAAACTGACTTAATTGCATTTTCACTAGCAAATTGCCATGCATATCTAATTTTTCCTCAACATTTCTGAGTAGAAGAAGGAAGTTCATTATCAGAGCAGTAACTATACAAGCCAAAGAAGGAGCTCTATCCCAGAGGCAAGAGACTCAGAAGTCCCTGGATGCTGAGTGGATGGCGTCCATCCATGCGCACACATCCTTGCTACATAGAGTGAGCGAAGTAGGAGTGGCCTGAGGATGTGCAGCATAGGGTCCAAGATGGTGGTCGGTCCTGAGGGAAGGACGACCAAAGGGCTACATTGCCCCTTAGGGATGTCTTATTGCATAAGGCATACATTGGGACTAATGTATGTCAGAACTAAAGGGGAGTACACCACTTAAAATATTGTAGGTGTACAGCAGTGTTGCTGAATGATTTCATAGCTTGACAGAAACGAAAATACCAAAAATTAACACTTTTTGGTAACATTGGCTGCTTTTCTGTAGCTTGAAAAAATATTAGAATTGTGTCATATCATGTGTTAACAAAGCATTTATATTATGTTCTTATCCTCCCCTCTTTTGTGTTATTTTCAATAAGAATATCTCCAGTGTGTGTGTGTGTTTGTGTGTGTATAAGAACTTATAGTAAGGTTTAGCTCAGTTGGTAGAGTGCAACTCTGCACTCTCTGAGGCCCTGGGTTTGATCCCCAGCACTGCAGAAATGGGAGAAGGACCTGGCAGCCCACTCTTGGAACAATCAGCCATTAAAAACTCTATGAATAGTAAAGAAACACCGACATAGTATTAGACATGGCACAGTATTGGGGAGCATTTCATTCTGTTGTACATAGAGTTCTGTGAGTCGGACCTGACTCAATGGCACCTAACAACAACAACAACAACAACAAGGATTTGGGTTTATACGTGTAATTTTTGTCTTTTTCCACTGATTTTATCTTTGCCAAAGTTTGACTTAAAAAATACTTAGCTGAAGGTATAAGCAGATAAATATGTTATAGTAGTCTATTTATTTATTTGTATAGTACTGCTAAGCAATACTCCACCACTGAGCTGCACTCCCAGCTCCTTTTTCACTTTTGTTTAAACACAGGGTCCTGATACCTTGCACAGGCTCCCTCTGGCCTTGAACTCCTGATCCTCCTGCCTCAGCGCCCCCCCCCAAGTCCTAGAATTACAGAAGTACCCCACAGTGCCTGAATTATGATAATATTCTTCAACAAAATAAAGGAGAACTTTCCTAATTTGAAAATAACCAATGGAGACAAATTTATTAAAGTAATACAATATTGGCAATACTAACATAAAGTAATTTCATGCATATTTTTTAAGCATTCCAAGTCAAGGAGAGAAAAAAAGTCACACTTTGATAAAATTAAATTACTTTTTATTTTTTAATTTAAGTAAAAATGAATTAAAATATTTTATAAAGATTTATATCTGAATATAGTAGATTTTCTAAGCATGAAATCACTGTATGATACCACAAAAAAGATTGATAACTATGATTTCAAAAACTTAATATCACATCAACAGCAAATGCTTCACATACAAAAAGTTCAAACAAATACATTTAAATCACATGACAAATATAACACAAACTCAATTTGAAATTGTTAGAAAATATCAAATCAGGTAGAAAATATTAACTTTAGATGGTTATGTAACGGTATATGTTAACACAAATATGAGAAGTAAATTATAAAAGAAATTTTAAAATGTGCCAGTTATAAAACTGTTTTAAGTCAAAATAACATATTTAAATTTTTCACCTGCGAATTTTGAGACTACTAGAGAAAAAATTCCTAGTGGTTAGATGAGAAAAATAAGTGAGTAGCAGAAGTTTAAATGCATTCTCCCTTCTATTTGAATATTTGAAATACTCTTAGGGATGTCTTATTGCATAAGGCATACATTGGGACTGATTTATGTCAGAACTAAAGGGGTGTTCCCTAGAATATTCAAATATTCCCTAGAATATTTGAAGATACTCATTTTATTTGATTCAACAATTTTACTTCTAGAAATTTGACTAGCAACTAATCAGAAATGCACCTGTGGGGGTAATTATTGTAATGTTTCCAACAGTGGAAACCTAAAAATAGCATACATGTTAAAAATTGTAATGGATCAAATACATTGCAGTGTATCTACAAAATATAAGCGTTAAATCATATTTTCAAAGACTTTAACAATAACGAGAATTACAACGTGTCACACGTTTTGTGCCTGCCCCTTTCATGGAATAGCTCATATCATTTTCACAACCATCACAAAAGATAATTTTTCTGTTCCATTCCAAGTAAGATGGAAACAGAGAAGTTAAATTTCTTGCCTATGCATACACTAGCAATTTGTGCAGCCTGGAGAAAAATCCAGGAAATGGTCTGTGGGGTCTGTTTTTGACCTCTCTCTTGTCATCACGGGCAAGGGTTTAGCTCAGTTGGTAGAGTGCTGCTCCATGATCAGCACCTCAAAAAATGGGAAAAGGCCATGGCAATCCACTCCTAAAGCAGTCCCCAAACAACCAGCCATTGAAAACCCTATGAGGGTTGCTATGAGTTGTTCACTGTACAAGGGCACCTCACAACTACAACAACAGTATTGTCATCGAATTGGTCAATGGTCACAATCCAGAATGGTGGAAACAAGTAGGATTGTTATTCCTGTTAAGTATTGATAGAGTTGGGTCCAACTCCATAGCAACCCTATGTACAATGGAAGGAAACACTCCCTGACGCCATGCCATGCCAGGCACTATGGACTTAAGACAATAAAGTCCTGATGAGCAAAAGTGTTTATTATAGGCCATATCTCTTCCTGGATCCCCCATCCTAGTGTTCTGATCTCACAGGGGAGGTACTTTTTGGTTTATCAAGCTGGACATAAAACCACCATGACTTTATTGAGGACTCACAGATTTTCTCCTACTAATATTGGGCCTTATAATGCCACTTCCTGCTGGGCACACAGAGTTCCGACCAGCTGGCCATTATTACTATCTTCTCTTGCATGTCAAGACTAGTACAAAATGACAAAATGCCATGGGAAGGAGAAAGGAAGGGACCTTGAAATATATAGAGTGACTTTTGAAAAACTGATTGCAGGGAAGAGAGAGTTAATATTCTTCAAAAGAGTGACTAACCTTTGAGATTCACCTGAAACAGGCCATCATTCAAAAGTAAGTTTGATCAGTGTAATTATTGACTGTCACCACTGACCTTTTATTTATTCATTCATTTTAACCACATCTAGCCAAATGCATTTTACTTTGTTCTAGACCTGGTTGGTGGTGATGTATCCGGGAACCTGTCTTTCACATTTCAAGTTTTTTTATTTTACATTTCTACTTTTCCTATTCATTTCAACACTTGAACAGAATATGTGCTTGACCTTATAATTGTGTTAATACTCTCTCTATATATAACCTAGACCAAAATAGTTTGATGTCCTTATTTTCACCTTTAGAAGTGAGAAACTGGGACAAGGTCATGGCCTCTTAAGTCCAAGAAGTGTTTTATTTATACTTGCTTTCTTTCCTTCCTGTGAATGCTTTATTATGGGAAGGATTACCACATGAATAATTAAAGTTTTAAATGTACCGGGCAAAGATAAGTAAATAATTACAAGCGAAAACTCATTTTTATTTAAAGGCAGCAATAAGAAATGGAGATGGTGCTGTCTTTGACACAAAAGGACAAATATCTTCTTCCGTTGGCTTTTCTAGTACACTTCTTCAAACTGGTGAATAACCTGGGGATGAGCACAAGGACTGCGTTTCCTTTTTTATTTCAGTCCATCAGTGGGATATTCGGGCACCCTCCGAGCTGCCCAGTATGGTTTTCTGGGTTATTTCCTTTTTGACTGTGTTTGACTACAAGTATGGAAAATGGGAAATAATATCTTTATAGCCTCCCACTCGATCATAGATGTGATGCAGAGATTCATCAATTTACAGATAGAGAACATTCTCTAAATGAGTCAGCATTTGAAATTTATTAGCTTGCAATATGATGAAAGATTTTGGCTGTTATCTATTCTGTCTCTAAGAGAAATTTGGAACCTCATGTAGAAACTGGATCAGCCTCACATTCATATTCTATATTTTTGAAAAACACTGGTGAAATCTTTACATTCTGAGTTTCGCGCGTGGCCGTTCTTGACCGTGACCTTGTTTCTTCAGTGCACTCTGCGTCTCCTGTGAGTTCTTCCAGCAAACTGATCCCCATGCTTTTCCCTATGTTTCTCTGTTCCAACTCCTCACTCCCTCCTCTGTCCTGCTGATCAGGGTCCTGTCCCAGTCAGAGATGACCACGTGCTCCACCTTCAGGGACTTCCTACCTTTTCCATCACTAAATTTTCATTTTTTTGTTCCCTGGGAATCACTTAATGAATGTCCAACCCATGGCATTCACTCTCACCCTCTCAGAGGGCAGATGTTACTGTTTTTGTAGTGTTCTTGATAAAGTGGTTTTCCTTAAATAATTTTTAAAACAAGGACGGAAAACTATTCTGTTAGTGTTTTGGAGATGATATGAAGAAGTCATGGAATTCATAGGAGGGAAAGGAAAAATGACTTTTTGAATTATAAAATTCTACCCAAAGAGATGAATAATAACCTAAAATAAAAAAA
>VMDO01016453.1:31172-48082 GCA_007922755.1 Pedetes capensis | reverse complement strand
CTATTGTCAGTGCTTCTCTGCTGTTCATAGGGTTTTCAATGGCAGATTGATTTTTGGGAGGGGGTTGCCAGGTCCTTCTCCCAAGCCTACAGCTTCTGGTGTTCCCAGGTGGTCTCCCATCCAGGTACTAACCAGGCCCGACCCTGCTTAGCTTCCGAGATCTGACGGGATCGGATGCCACAGGGCTACAGCTGCAGGTTATTCTCATTTAGTCATCGCAAATATCTTTCTTTGAAAGTAGGAATGACTATCACCTTCATAAAGGATAAGAACTCATATCAGAGGGTTTTTGGAATGTTTTCCATGATATGACACTAAGTATGGTGAAGTTAGGATTCAGATTCATCTGTGCCTGATTATTAGCCTTCTTCTCTTTCTATTGTATTTTTGGCCTGCCTGGGAATTGGGGGTGGGGTACATCTTCCTAACTACTGACTTTCCCTTTTCACCTTTCCTGCAGTACACAGGTAACTTGTGCATAGCACAGGCAGAGTCTCTGGATTGCACCATAAGCCTAGAGTACATGAAAATATGATCCTTGATTCTGATTGAATCTTGTTTCAGGGATAATTGTTGAGGTTAGAAAAATGACAAGGTTGGAAACATACTTCTTGAGGAGACTTAAATACTCCTTTTCTGTTCTGCAAAACTGAGCATGAATACCTACCAAACACTAAATTTTCAGAAAGCAAGACTGAATTTCAGGGGTGGAGGTGTTTGCTCCAGGCAATGAGGTAAGAGGCTAAAAGAGCCAGGGTGGGACTATTCCTTGCAGGATCTCAGGTGGAGCTTCTAGGTTGACAGCAAAGTCTTCCTTTCACTTATAAATTGACTATGTTTGCTCTGGAAGCCTCTGAGAGGATAAATATGGGATCCCACAGAAGCCACAATGTTATTTTTGCTCTGTCTTTTCTCATTATAACTTCAGTTCAAGTCTCTTCTTTTTTCTTTCCCAACTTCTGTTTTTTTTTTTTTTTGGTGGGGGTAGAGGTTATTTCTCATGAGTGAAATGTATGCACATATATAATTGAACATATACTTACACATATAGAGTTAGACATTCTTTCCAGTTGAGTGTTCTGAAAAAAAAAAGCAAAGGTTGACTCTGAGTAAACTTTACCTGACACAAAGGTGTCCACAACATTTCTTTTTCCTAATTTTTTGCCTAGGTGATGAAACTATCCTGGAATGTGGTTCAAATGTGGTCAAATTCTATCCTGGAAAAACATTGAACTGTAAAGAATGTTCAAATTAAATAATGACTAGATGATATTATATATACATATATATACACATATATGCACATACACATATATACACACACATATACACATATACCCTTAATTATTTTAAAAGGCATGTTATAGCAAGTATCACTTTAGTATTTATATGATGAATACTAATTTTATCCTGAGATATATGAGAATATAACTGAGATCTGGGCAAATATGCTCATCCTTGGTTTAAGTTTAAGGTTAAGTTCTACCTTAATAAACTATGTTTTAGGAACCACTCAGAGCTAGGCAATATAATGGACTCCCAAAGGTGTCTGTGTCCTAATTCCTAGAACTTGCGATTATATTAGGACACATGGCAAAAGGAAATTAAGGTTGCAGACAGAATTAAGATTGTTAATTAACATGACTTTGAAATAAGGAGATTATCCACGTGAGCCCAATAAAATCACAAAACAGTGTCAGAGTAACATGATGTAAAAAAGTGGTAGCTTTGAAGCTAGGAGGCAACAACCCAAGGAATGTGGGGAGTCTGTAGAAGCTGGAAAGGCAAACAGAAAAAATAGCTTTATTTTAGCTTAGTGAGACCCATGTTAGATTTCTGACCTGTAGAACTGGAAAATAATATATTTGTACTGTTCTACACCACTAAGTTAGTGGTAATTTGTTTTAGTATCTATAGAAAAGTGACATATACCTATATCTGAGGGGCTGGGATTTAGCTCAGTTGGTAGAGTGCTGCTCTGCAGTTTCTGAGGTCCTAAGTTCGATCCCTAGCACCACAAAAATGGGAGAAGGACTTGGCAATCCACTCTCAAACAATCAGCCATTGAAAACCCTGTGAGGGTCGCTATGAGTCAGACATGACTCTATGGCATCTAACAACAACAACAACAACAACAACCTATACCTGAAGGATACCAATAAAAGCAGCTTAAAAATAACAATGTCAATATTTAGCTAGGGCAAGTGATATTAGCTGCTATAACAAAAAGCTATAAAAAAAATCTCATGGCTTAATATAAGTAAAATTACTTACTTGCCCTAGAGAATTCAGACAGATGCTTCTGGTTTGGTTACTTTGCATACAGTCTTTCCAAGTTCAGCATTCCTCCATCTTGTGGCTCTAACTTCCTCCCAAACCTTAAGATTCTTTCTATTCACTGACAGATACAGGAGAGAGTGCATGGAGGATTGTGTGGAAGGATTTCATAAATTTGGCCTGGAAAAGACATATCACTTCTATCTTTATTCTGTTGCCAGAACTCAGGTGAATGAACATACCTAATTACAAGAGAGGCCATGAAATGTGGAAATGTAGTCCAGTTGGGTGTCTTTGAGGGAAAGAAAATATGGAATTTGACTAACCCATGGGTCAGAGCAACAATTGATGAAGGCTTTGTGTGGGTATTGGGTGGAGGGTGCTGGGGATTGAACCCAGACCCTTGTACATGCTAGGGAAGTGCTCTATCACTAAGTGCCCACAGCCCATTTTATTGTTTATTTTGAGGCAGGGTCTTGCTAAGTCATGCAGGCTGGCATTGACTTGCCACCCTCCTGCCTCAGCCTCCTGAGGAGCTAGGCTTAGAGGCTTGTGCCACCAGGCCCAAGGAGCAAGACCATATTCTGATAAAATATAAAAACACAGAGGCAAGGAAAAAGTAATTAATGAATTCCATTTTGAAGCAGAGTCAGTTAAAAGTGAAAAGTGTAATAGATTAGCAACAAATTTGGCCTAATTTGAACCACTTGCTCCAACACTGAACAATTTCTGAAAAGTTGCTGAATGTCTCTGGTCTTAGTGTTCTCATATTACCTACAGAAATAAAAATCTACTCTGCCTAAAACTTTTTATTTTTATTTTAGCTTTTGTAAGTTTTCAGGTTTTTAATAAATAATGAAAATACAACAAATTTGTTTGTTTGCATGTGTATATCTATAGAATATGTGCATTTGCTATTTTTGACTAATTTCCTCCAATAGTTTAATTCAAAAGGCATTCTTTCTTTTATCAAGTTGCCACATGAAATAGCCATTTTATAGCTGAAATATAGTAAAAAATAACAGCAACTTCATATAGGTCAATTTAATAAATTCCATTCAAATCATATTTTGGCTTTTTTTGTGTAACCCAGAAATAATACAGGAGTATGTTTCTGATTGCTCAAAGTCTTCCCTGTTATTATTCTCCATCAGTATGTTTTGTTTATTGCTTTCCTAGTACTTTGCAATTTTTTTTACTGTGCAATTTGTAATTTATATGTTTATTTGCTTCTTTAATGTCTCTATTTCGAGAAGACTGTAAGATTTGTTATGGCAGACACTTTACTTCATTCATCGTGGTACCTAGCACCAAGTCCTGTATTACATGCTCAATACTTATTTACTGAATGCAAAAATATAGTACCATAGAATCAAGGGAGGTTAATATCATGTACCTTTTGCAGGACACTGGATATAAATTTCTATAAAATTCCAGATTGTCTTTCCCACTTGTTTTACTTAAATTTTATAAAATCCAGATCCATTTATTTTGAATGCCATCTGAAAGTATCATGCCACTTGAGTATCACACAAAGCAGTGTCTACACTGCTATAAATACTTTATAAATACTTTTTGGAGAGCTAAACACAGATCTTGGAAACATAATGATTCAGTATTACTGTGAGTTGCATATTTGAGAAAGGTCATGGAAGATACTTGACCTTTCTTTATCTAAATTCTCCCAGACCCGTGCATATGTATTAAATTTCTAACATTTTCCTGGAAGAAGTTTCCACTCTCAACTTTTAGAACCACTCAAAATGTACCATGCATCAGCATTCACTGTCAGGACTTTCTTATTTCCAATTTAATCTCTTTTATTAGATTTGTTTTGTCTTGTGAGGTGAAAATAGTGAACATTTCTCCTCTTTTGGGTAAGAATTATTCAGTACCTGGAAAACCATCTTTCAATCACCACTAGTTCTCATTGCCGTATGTTCCTGTGGTTTTGAGATGTTTTATTGTAATCTCTAAAAGTATCTGATCTTCAGGCAAAACTGGTAGGAAAACAGAAACCTTGATGTTGGTGTGCATGTTAAAACATTGCTCTGACTCAAAGAACTGGAATGTAATTTACTGTTGGGGATAAACTCTGTGAAAACACCTCCTTGATTGAAATAAAAGATGAAAAAGAAGAGTATCTTTGAGCCTCAGGGAGTGAATTAGATCTGATGGTAGCTGGGACAGCTTGCAGATATGAACATTTCTGAGAGCGATAATAGGACAAGAATAGAACAGTCCAGGGGAAATTGTGCTTGAAAAGGTTCTTGCCCTTTTGGCTCAAGTCAACAGTGAAAAATACTGAGATATGGAGTATGGATTTTTTATTTGTATTAATCACCCACTTCTTTCTGAACTTCTACTTTTTGATGCTTTTCCTTTTCCTTTTTAAATTTGTGCATTCTCTGGCTGCTGTTGCTACAATGGATGCTGCTATTTGGCATTCAGATGTCAGGAAACAACTAGCCAAAGAAAAGAGGAAGGGGAGACTCCCAAAGCCTTACTTATCAATGATGGAGTGAAGCCTGTGACATTTGCAGGAGCAGACTACCTGCTAAACTAATTCAGAAAAGGTGATGATAATGTTTCTTACTATTAGAGATAATGTGATATAATGTAGAGTGTTGGGTATAAGGGTAATATCAGAAACATGGACGTTCAGAGGACATGCAGCAGCAATGAGGTGGTCTGTAGAGTAGCTCTTAATGTAGAAAAGGCAGGATAATAATGAATTTTCTCAGGAAGAAATAAGATTCCTTGATGTATCTTTCTCAAGATACTTTTTTCCATTGTCTGTGACACTGCCTTCTTCTAGCTTTGGCTCTCCTACCTCTTGACTCTGTTTTAATCGATGATTAATCTTCTATCTGGAGCCCCCCTGACAGCCTTGACTAAGGGCCACTCTCCTAGGACTTGTCTACACATTCACTACTAGAAAATAAACCACTCTTAAGTCTCTAGCTTGGGAGAAGGACCTGGCAACCCCCTCCCAAAAATCAATCTGCCATTGAAAACCCTATGAACAGCAGAGAAGCACTGACAATAGTGTTTCCCCTGTTGTACAGAGGGTCGCTATGAGTCGGATACCGACTCGACAGCACCTAACAAGAACAACAACAACAAAGTCTCTAGCTATCAACTCAATTGTGAACCTTGTATTTCCAATTGCCATTTGGAATTCTCCATAGAGACATGCATTGTCATCAGTTATAGAGGGAAATGGAATGCAGAGGAATAAGCACGTCTCTCATTGACTAGAGAACAAACCAAATATACTGGTAACAATCTGTGCCTCAGGGTAGAGGCTCATATACATTTTACAGAATCTAAGTATAAGTATGACATTGTGTTTACAGGGAACCCTCAGTGCAAGTTACCAATTGCCCAGTATGCATTCACATGAATTAATGTGAGCAAACTTTATGTCACAGATTATGGGAGAAAATTACTAATATTCTTATACAACCCATTTAGGGTAACTATAGTGTTGGGTCGGTGAGCGACAAAGAGAAATTAGAATTCTCTGGCTCCCATTTAGTTTCTGTCTTCTTAGGGCTTGTTCTGTCTTACTTATATTTTGACATGGGTCACTACTAGGGGCTGCCAGCCTGCGTGGCAACAACTCAGGAGCACTGTGGTGGCCCTCTAGAGAAAGTTCTTGGTGTGAACTGTTGAAAGTAAGAACACACAGAGGCCAGGGGACTGGTGTACAGAAATGACAGGCAGGACTGCAGCAGTATTCACTATACCAACAACAAATTTAACATCTCATGAGACACAGAATAATATAAACCTAGTCCTGTCTTCTTGGAACTTCCAGTAAAATCTGAAATAAGCTGGTGCTTCGAGAGTATCACTGTCACTGTTCAAAACCTAGCTCTCACACAGCTTTTAAAAACATTTGGTTGTACTTCTCTCCTAAGCTCTTTAACTTTGCTGCCTGGACATTTCACTTGGTGACAAAGTTCACGATGGCTTGGCATGCTGAGTAGCAGTTGGGGCAAAAGACACTGCCCTGGAGGGCTATTTGGCAAGGTGAGGCTAAGAGAGAGTCCTACCTTCCCTCCCTGCTCACAGAATACTGATTTCTGACTGCATTTGGGATACTACAAGAGGGTCATGGTGATTGCAAGAGATGTCGGAAATATTTAGGAAAAAAATTGGATCTACTTATATGTGCAAAAGTTAGGAAGACGTATTACTGAGTAGAAGAGAAATAAGACTTTTCATTTGTTTATTCTAAAGCAAGAAAATTTAAACACTGCAATATTGCCCTTCAGAATAGCATCTTTAGGTGCTTATGCTGGCAACTCTCATTCCAACTAAGTGGCCTCTGGGGATAGCTATGAGCCACATCAGGCAAGTAATAGTTCTACTGTAAAGTTACACCCGGCTTAGTCTGAAAGGTGTGAAATGAAATGTACTAAGTTGTTTTACTTCTCAGAATTCACTCTGAATGATTTTAATTATCAGAAAAGTATTAAAAATCACTTTTACCGAGTGAAAATTTCTATTATTGAAGGCATTATTCAGAAGGCATTGTGTTAGAAGTGCCTTCATCGTATGTATAAAAGGCCTCAAAGTACTAGGTTGGAGTTACTTGGATATGTCATGTGAATGTAGATTTCTCTTGCCCAAATTACTCAGGTAATTTATTGATTTTCTTCCACAGTGCATAATGTGTTCTGATTCTGTTATAGTTAGGGTGTCTTAGCCGATGCTCAATTTTTTCTGTATTGTGGTCTAAAAACAACAATCACATAAATTATATATCATCCAGGCACAACCCCTCTAGGAGCATGACAGAAACACAAACAAATCAGAGTTCTCTTCAAAGTCTATGACTTCGTGTTCATGGAAATAGAATATTGTTACTGGATTGCAGTGGCCGAATAACTAAAGCTGGGAACAGATTAAGGGAGGGTCAAATGTACTCCTTGCATCTATGACCATTTCACAGTAAAACTGAGTGTGAGGTGAAGGTTTCCGATATGCAGGAATTAATGCCATTTTGTGGTATTTGCCTGTTTCACAAGAGAAAGCATAGTATTTTAAATGTTCAAAGCCATTAAACCTTGATGGTCTCTGCCATCTTGTCTCATAAGAGAAAAGGAACTGAAACAAAAGAGACCAAAACCTTGTGGTCTGTGACTAGAACATTGTTTACAGAAGGACTTGCTCAGGTGAGCAAGAAAAGAACAGGGTTTCTCAACATGGAAATAGTTTTTCTCCATGTTCCAAAGCTCTTCTACAGTTTAGAAGAACAGAAATTTTGGTGCTGGGGATGAATATTAAATATATCATGGACTGCCAAAGAATCAACAGATCTGTTCTAGAAGTACAGTCAGAATGCTCCTTGGAAGCAAGGATGGTTAGCTAGACTGTATCTTATGTATTTTGGACATGTTGTCAGGAGGGACCAGTCCCTGGAGAAGGACATCATGTTTGGGAGAGTGGCAGGTCAGCAGAAAAAAGGGAAGACCCTCTTCTAGATGGATTAATATAGTGGCTGCAACAAAGGACTGAAGCATAAAAAAGATCATGTGCATGATGTGGTGTTGGGTAGCGTTTCACTCTGCTGTACATAGGGTCACTATGAGGGGGACATGACTCAATGGCACTGAACAACAACCAAAGGAAAAATAGCTCTGATGTAGCACAAAACTTTTCAGAATTTTAGAGATGAGAGGAGTCTTAGAGAGGTAATCTGTTACCTTCCCCTGATTTCAAGAGCATGCTTTTATGAATCCTTCCTAAATGGGGCAGGTACATATTATATGAAAATATCTGTTCTAGAGCAGAAGATTCTAAGACTGATTTGGTAATGCATTCCAGTGCCAGAAAACTGAGAAATAAACTAAGTCATTAGTTCTAGTAGTTTCGTAGAAGTCAAGCTTCTATTAAAACTCACTTCCTTGGTTATTCATGGAATTGATAATCAATCATTGTCTGAATAATTCTCCTGTTTAAATAGTCCATTATTAAGTCTGCTTTCATTTTCTTATCTGTAGGCTAAATAAGGGATAAATTTAGTTCAGTTGGTAGAGCTCTGCACTTTCTGAGGCCCTGGGTTTGATCCCCAGCACTGCAAAAATGGGAGAGGGACCTGACATCACTCTTCAGAAAACAATTGCAAAACAACTGGCCATTGAAAAGCTCCATGAATAGCAGAGAAGTACTTACACAGTGCTGGGCATGGCACAGTGTCTGGTAGTGTTTAATTCTGTTCTACACAGGGTCACTATGAGTCGAACCCAACTTGATAGCACCTAACAACAAAGGCTAAATAAACCTTCTACTTTAACCTTATCCACAGATGTAAATGCCTCATCCTTTTAACAATCTCTTTTACTCTTTCCCAAATTTCACTTATGTTAAAGCAAACTTCCTTTTAGTTAATGTACTCCAAGTTGTTGTTAACAAGTAGAGAACAGACTCTACTTGTCATTTCTTGTCTTCTGATAGTATTTCCTACAAGACTGGCCAGGATTAGGAAGACCATTGTGTCTTTAAGCCAGAGAAAATAATTAGCAGGGACTAAATGTGCAATTATGGTTTTATTTGTACTGTATCTGATAAGATATAAGTAAAATATGTGAAAAAAGAAGGATTCTAGTTAGAAAAAATGGAGTAACAGAGTTTATGGAAGGTTCTAGTAGGGAATAGGTGTTATACTCTTATCTCCAGTTGTGGAGCTGAGGCTCTGAAAAGTTAACAGGAGGCATCAGAGTATGTTTCTGGGCTGATGAAAATGCTTGTCAGAGAGGTATAACAGGAACAAGGTGACTGAAGAGGGAAGACAGTAGGGAATTCAGGGGAAGGAATGGATTTTGGTAGAGCAGCATGCTAAGTTGAACGTAACTGAGGAAGTGCAGTCTGGATACTGAATGCAGACATAATTTGATAGCTTTAATGGTGGAAAGTTAATGGTGACTGCTCCTTTTAACTCTTGGTCTTCACTGAGAATGTTGGGAAAGCTGAGGGAGTGGGAGACCCAGGGGTAGAGAAAAACATAAATTGGTAATTTTAGGAGACTAGGAAAGTGAATAGGGGCTGGGATTTAGCTCAATGGGTAGAGTGCTGCGCTGTAGTCTCTAAGGTCCCGAGTTCAATTCCCAGTACCGCAAAAATGGGAGAAGGGCCTGGCAATCCACTCCCAAGGCAATCCCGAAACAGTCAGCCATTGAAAACCCTATGAGGGTCGCTATGAGTTGGATACCGACTCAACGGCACCTAACAACAACAACAACAGGAAAGTGAATAAGTTAGGCATGGGTAGTGCAATTGCCCATTCAATGTTAGTGATAATGAATATGAAGTTACATCGATTAGCACAGTTCTTGGGTGACCACAAGAAGTCTTAATTTTAGTTGTTAATACTTTTCATATGCTCATTGGAGAGTTATTTCTCTTTGGTCAATGGCTGTTTGGATAACCCCTGGACTTGGTAAATGTGTAGAGAAAATGTCCTGGCCCACTGCTGTCTGGAATCACAACTTAGACTGTGTCATAGCTGATAAGAGGTCATGGAAACAGGAGGAGGTGCCTGGAGAGGAGAGGAGTGGTGTTTCTCTTAGCTTGAGTGTGTTCCCTACAAGCTGAAGATAAGAGAGTTGCAGGGAGGCCAGTTTATAGGTCAAGAAACAGGAAGGAAGGGTTTTAGGATGAATAGCCAAGCCCATCTTATCCGAGACAGCAAGGCTCCATCTTACTGTTGATTCTGGGAGTAAGATGGTTTCCCTGGTAACCAGACCATGTTTATTCAGTCAGGCCAAAGAAGCAAGTATGTTTATACCATCACAAGTATACAGCAAGCTTCTCTTAACATCTTCTGTGCCATCACATTTCTCTTGGGACTTTTTCCACCCAGCTTCACAGTTGCTTGTTTTCTTCCACATCCAGCTCTGAAACCAGGGGCATTCTCTAAGGGCCATTGTTGGTTCTGTCCTATGATCACTTTACACTCTCAAACCTAGAAAGATGAACCATTTTTTGAGTTCTAGCACTCTCTTAACTTCCTAACTTGTGTCTCCAAATAGCACATGGAAATTTCCATAGAGGTAGATATCAAAACTTCAAATTCAACATGCTAAAAAATCAAGACATTTGCTGTCTCTTCTATGTTCACTACAGTGGATAATAGAGTTATCAATTTCACCTTCCTCCAAGAAGATAGTTTTGACAATTGTACTAGCAAGAGATGTCATAATCGTATAGCTTAAGCAGCAGAAATTTATTTCTCATTTTTCTGGAGGGTGGAAGTCCATGATCAAGATGTTGGCATGGTTGGTTTCTTCTGAGGCCTCCTAGCTTGCAGATAGTCACTTTGTCACACTGTGTCCTCACAGGGTCTTTTCTCTGTGCATGGGCATCCTGGGTGTGTCTTTCCCTTCCCATAAGGACACCAATAACATTGGATTAGGGCCCTACCATTATGACTTCATTTAATGTAATTATCTCTTCTTAGGTTTATCTCCAAATATGAGCCAGCTGGGGGTTAGAGCTTTCAACATATGAATTCAGTCCCTGACATCTATGGAAACATGGACCTGGTTCTTTCAATATATGACAAAGCATACAAATAGGAATCATATTTTTATTTTGTCTTGCTAAAATTGAATATTTGGAATAAGAAAATGTAAAAGGTCACCATTGTGAACTGTTAAGATCACTTCTGAATCATTTCACATGATGAACATTCACATTGAAACTTTTGCTCCAGACATAACTGTAAACTTCCCCCTCCATATTCAACAGAAGGGACATCAAAGAATACCAGTTGCATTTACTGAATTTGGTCACAGTTGTACGGATAGAAAAGGGAGGCACAGTGTCAGGCCAAGCAGTGTGGCAGTTAGTCACAGCTTTACCCATCTGGGATCCAGTCTATCAGGAAAAGAAATCTCTCCCTTCCAAGAGATGATTTTGTCTTGGAGTCAACACAAAGAGCAAATCTTGTTCTGATTGTGTGTAAAGTGCTGACATTTTCATTGCTTTACACAAGAACAAGCATAGTTCTCTCCCAGTATGTCTCTCCCAGGGTCACCAAATGGTTCTGAACATGGGATAGATCAGGGTATCTGTTCCTATCTCTGGCTTCTAAAAGATGAAGCATATGCTCTACACAAGAGGGGAAGTGGATGTACTTTGTCATCACAATTGGGTGTGTTGATTGTAGAGATTATGGAGCAGCAAAGCCATGCCCTGCCTGCTATTGGGAGGGGGAAGCCATCCAAGAATCAAGATAACAAAAGCTACCAAACAGGTGAGCTGGAAAATAAAGCAATAGTCTCTGATCACACGAGAAAGAATAAACTGTACTATAAAGCCTTTGGTTCTTGTACTTGTCAGTAAGCTTTGTGAATGCCTTCCACTTATAAACTTCATGTTAGAAGAGCCACACAACAATAACCTCAGGGAAGACCAAATCCGATCATGGATTGACTGTTTGGATCATGGATTGACTATCATAGGATAGCCTCCACCATTTAGAAGAAATGTATACAGTTGTCTCTCAGTACTCATGGAGAGGGTGGTTCCAGGACGAGTACCCCCATAATAAAATTTTCAAATAATCAACACCTTTTATAAATGGGGAAGTATTTACATATAACCTACATATATCCTCCTGTATACTTTAAAGCATCTCAAGGACTTACAATGTAAATTTTATATGAATAGTTATTAGACTGTATTGGTTAGAGAATAACAACAAGAAAAATGTCTTCACAAGTTCACTACAGATGCAACCATTGTAGACCTAACTACATTTACTATCCTTGGTTGATTAAATCCACAGTTGTGGAACTTGTGGGTATGGAGGGGCAAATATATAAGAAGCCCTCATGTATTTTGTTGTTGTTGGGTGCTGTTGAGTTAGATATAACTCATAGCCACCCTATGTATAACAGAACGAAGCACTACCCTGCACTATGCCATGCATAAAATCTTTTTACATTTGAGTCTAGTGTTGCAATCACTATGTTTCTTCTCATTTTGAGTCATGCCACATCAGCAAAAGGAGGTCCCAGGGGCTTTACTCTACTCCTATCATTAAGATCTACTCTACTTTGAGGAGGCAACTCTTCCCCAGTCATTTCTTGCGTGCTTTCCAGCCTGGGGGCATCATTTTCTGGTACTATATTAGACAGTGCTGCTCTGATATTCATAGGGTTTTCAATGGTTAATTGCTTTAGAAGTGGGCTGCTGGGACCTTCTCCTTAGTCTGTTTTAGTCTGGAAGCTTAGCTGAAACCTGTCCACTTGCATGGCCAGGCTGGTATCTGAAATATAGGTGGTATTGCTTTCAACATCACAGCAACATGCAAGCCCCTACAGCATGATAAGCTGACAGACGTGGGGTATATTTTGTAGCAGTGTGGAATCTGCTTGAAGAACTTAATAAAGGTACTTACAACAAAGGCAGTCAAATCAGTGCACTTATAATTGTGGTGGCTAAGAACAGGATAAAGTAAAAGACTCTTCATAGGTCTCCTAATCTCATGTTATATGTATTTCAGAGTTTTTTTCCTTCAAAATTTTCTATGAATCCCTTAAATACTAATGCATTGAATGATACACCATTGTTTTCTGCTGGCTCTCTTACAGAAGTGTTAATGAGCAGTAAAATAGTCCCTAAAAAAGCTTTTGGGGAGAGAAGGAAGAAAAGCCAGGAAGCAGGACAGCCCCAAACTGGATAATTACCCAGAATGAGCTTAAGTTATTTTAGCTGTCTTCTATAAGTTGCTTGTCAAATGGCATTAAAATAGAATATTATCACCAGGCATTCCTCAGTAGAATGTTTTCTAGGCAACAATACTTCTTTATTTTTCTCTTTCCTTTTATAAGTGAAAATCATGAAATGCATGTTTTCCCTATAAGATAAATATGTGCTTCACTTACCACTGTGCTGTTTCTAAAATAACTCTGGCTCAGGGTGTGGATACCATCCCACCCATTGTCATCACAATAGTTTTTAAGCAGCCACTTGCATGGATAGAACTGGTAACTGAGGTAGCAGCCAGGTCATATGGAGGCTCGTCTACTCTCTCTAACATGCAATTTCAATTACAGAAAAATATGTGTCTTTTAATGATGAGTTCAATAATAGTGGGTGTGGAAGAACTTACCATTCTAGGACCAGGCCAGTTTTTGCACTAAGAAATTAAATCATTGAAGTGATGTTTTCTTTTAAACAGGAATTGGGAAAGTAGAAATGACTCACTGTTTTCTAATTGCACACAAGACCTGGTTTTATGTTCCTGCCTCATCTCCTTGGGCAGGTGGTGAAAGAGGTTGTGGAGATTCTGGAATTTGCTGAGACTTGGGAATTTTTCAGTGAATCAATTTTCTGAAAACCAATAGTTTATATTTCACAAAGTTTCACTATGACACAAAATTAAACTTATTTACCATTGTTTTTCATAGACCAGTGAATCCTGAAGCAAAAGGCCCTTTGATTTCACCATAACATTAGTGGGTTCTTGGCCAAGGCAGGCCAGTTAAAACCAGTCCTCTTGCAAAGAGTTATAGATGAGGTATTTATCCTGTCCTTCTTCATCATGAACATAGCATGGGGAGTAAGTTCAAGAGGAGATGGATCTGTCCAGAATTGGGGGAAGAGGTCACACACTAGGTCTAGACGTAATAATTGGGGCACAATTATGCATCTCCAAATTGATACTCCCAATTTTGGGGAAATTTCTGCGATCTTTGTGGATGAAAGGTTATTAGCTCAAAAAACTCTGTTGAATTTCCACTTATCCTTTAAAATTCTGCTCATATAGGTCCAATATGAAGAATTTTTTGAAAACAATATATTTCTTTCTTTCATGAATTGAGGCATTTCTTCCTTTCTATATTCATTATGCTCTATGTACCCCTCTGTAAGAGACCTCATTGTACTTTAATAATCCCCAGAAATCTGCTACGTGTTTACTTGTCTATTTCTTCTACTAAACTTTGAGATCATGGTAGTCAGAGTTTCTCCCTTAATTCTTTGTAACTGCAGGATCTAGCACTGTGTCACATGCTTTTGAAGAATAACCAAAGTTTAATGCTGGTGACTGGTGACGTGCTCATGGTGTCTTCTCTGAAAACACCAAATGCCATGAATTCATAACACTTACACATAATCACTGCAGTATACTATTAATTATTACAAAGACACCTGGAAATTAAGGAAAAGGAATGTTTCATACTGATTTGATAGTTGCATAAGGGATATATCAACTAACCCTAACCCTAACCCCACCAACATATGTAAATAAAATACTAATAAAACAGGAATGTTTCAATAATGGTAAAACAAGATGAAACGCAAAATTTAGAAAAGAGGATGATATTCTTTAACCAGATGTTCTCAATATTGAGGGTGGAATCTGCCTATGTAGATTTTATTTATCTGTTGCAGATTTGGCAGTATCTAGAATTATTAGCCCTCTAGCATCTGATCCCATCAGGTAGATAGATAGGTTGGTTATCAAAATGCTGGTGTGTTCATTCCCACTCAAAGAACTAAGTTCATTTTTCTTCAAAACATAAAGTACAAAATGTAAAAATATTAGTATTTGTAATAATCACAGCCTTTAATGTTCTACAGGAGAAAAAGATGCAGTTAGTAGTAACTACTAACTACTAAACTACTAACTACATGGGGAAGCTTCTTGTTATTATCAGAATAAAAAGAAAAAAGAATGAAAACAATTTCATGATGACAGAATATGATGGTACAGAATGTGTGTGTGTATGGGCTTAACTTAAATAAGAACTTCATAGGTCATTTCAAAGAGGACTTATAGGACTACAAAACCAAGAGCTCTTAACTCTAATCAAAGACAGAAGTTCACAGTGGTATCAGCTGCACACACACACACACACACACACACACACACACACACACACACACACACTCCCTTGTAATCAGCAATTTCCGCTAGTCCCCACTATTCTCATCTCCTGATCTGTATGCTTTAATCTTTTGATTGGAGAATACTTTTAAAAAAGTAGAATAGATTCTTTCCATAGAATAGGGCAAGATAATCTATGTTACATGACTGGGGTTCTTTGGAATGAACCTGGAAGAAAACTATTATGTGTGAGGTTCAACATATATCCAAAAGCTATATTAATGGAAAGGTATAACTGTGGACTAGTTGTTAACTATGTGTCTGGCATTTTACTTTCATGAAGTCTTCTTAAGGAGAGAGATTTTATGTCGACTATTGACCTAAATGCTTCCTTTCTTAAATTAAAATGTAAATTTTAATTAACATATAATAATGACGGCACCTAACAGCAACAAATTGTACATATTTATCGGGTATATTAGTCAGTTTTATCGTCACTGTGCTGTGACCAAATACCTAATATGATCAACTTAAGGGAGGAAAGATATATTTTGCTTGTGGTTTTGCAAGTTTCAATTCATCATTGTGAGGGGAAGGGTATGGCGGAGCAGCTCACATCATGGTGGACAAAAAGCAGAGCAAGTCACAGGCAGGAAGGGGCCAGGACTAGATATAGCCCCCAAGGACACACCCCCAGGGATCTACTTTCTCTATCTAGGCTCCGCCTTTCAAAGTTATACTACCATCCAATAGTCTATTCAAAATTGGAATCCATCAGGGGATTAAACCATTCATTATGACAGAGCCTTTATGAGCTAATTATCTTATAGACACATCCAGAAATGTGCTTTACTAACCTAAGTGCTTCTCATCCAATCAAGTTGACAATCAAGATTAACCATAACATGGGGAATAGTGTAACATTTTAATACTTCTATGCAGTGTAATGATCAGATCAGGTTAACTGGCATAGCCATCACCTCAAACACTTACCATTTCTTTGTGTTGAAAATATTCAAAATCTCCTGTACTAGCCATTTTGAAATATACGATTAAATGTTGTTAAGCATGGTTGCCATACTGTGCTATTGAACATTAGAGGAACATTTCTCCTATCCAATTGCACCCCTGTACCCATTAATAATCTTCTCATACTCCTCTATACAACCCTTCCCAGACTTCAGTAACCACTATTCTACTCTGTATTTCTATGAGATCAAATTTTTTATATAATACATATGAGTGACATCATGTCTTTATGTACTTGTCTTATGTCAAGTAACATAATGATCTCTTGTTTTATCCATGTTGTTACAAATGACAGAATTTCATCCTTTTATGACTGAATAGTATTCCATTGTATATATGTACTACATTTTATTCATTAATCAGTTGCTGGACACACAGATTGTTTCGATTTCTTGGCTATTGTGAGTAGTGGTGCAATGAACATGAGAGTGCAGATATGTCTCTTTGACCCACTGATTTTATTTTCTTTGGGTACATATCCGGTAGGGATGATGGATCATATGGCACGTTCTATTTTTAATTTTTTGAGCACCTCCATACTCTTTTGTGTAATTGTTGTTGTTGTTGTTAGGTGCCGTCAAGTCGGTATCCGACTCATAGCGACCCTCTGCACAACAGGGGAAACACTATTGTCAGTGCTTCTCTGCTGTTCATAGGGTTTTCAATGGCAGATTGATTTTTGGGAGGGGGTTGCCAGGTCCTTCTCCCAAGCCTACAGCTTCTGGTGTTCCCAGGCGGTCTCCCATCCAGGTAC